>MNCI01007215.1:994291-1007141 GCA_015680685.1 Gnetum montanum
AAAATATTCTTTGTTCTATTAGGAAAAGTAAATGAGCCATGCTCATATGATATTAGCCACTTAGAATGGCACTCTCACTAATAGCATATGTTGAAATCCTATTCAAATAATTTATGGGATTGACATAATAGGTGATAATCTTAAAATAAATTTTTTCTACAATGGTCATTTCATTGTACTCTTTGTCCTTTGTTCCATATGATCTCTATAATAAAAAATCTCTTACATTTATTTCTAAAAGTGTAGAGACTTGAGCTATGGTAGGATTAATGCTTGGAAGATTTAATGCTCTAGCTATAACATCTACTAAATATGGAATTATGAATCCTTCTATCTATATAGTGGCATTATCCTACATATTATCCAAAACTTAATGGGTTTCCCCTAGATACCAATCACCCATTGTGGAAATTGTTGATCAAAATGATAATGCTTGTAGTTATTTCTTTACTTCTACTTGGTTGAATTCCAAGAATGAACTAGAGTTCATTTTTATAATGATTATGAACATGATACACTTATTACTAATTACTCTTACATAGTCTTTAGAGAGGATTAACTATATACTAGATTTAGAAGCTGGTAGCATTGAAGCTTTTGCTTATGTAAATTGATGTATCAATCTTGTAGGATGTTAAATGTAATATAATTATTTCTTCATTTCTTCTATGTATGGTTAATTTTTTCCACTCCCTCTACCCCTTTCTTCTCTTGGCCTTTTCTCACTAAGCTATGATGGGTCTCTGATTTCAAGGTTTTTCTTTGGAGCCATCCACAATCATTTAATTTATTATAGAAAGTTAAAAAAATTCTAGAAAATTTTCTTTTTTTGAATTTCTAACCTTTTCTAAAATTTTTCTTTTTAATTATAATTCAAAAAAAATTATTTTATTCATAATTATAATTATAGTATTGGGAAATTCAATGTTAGATAAACAAGGCTTGAATTCACTTCAATAATAAAGTTAGAAAATTTTATAAAAATTATTCATCACAAAAATGATGAGATTTTGAGATTTTTCATTTTTCACAAGTCATTTGTAAAAATTACCTAATTGATAATTTCAATTTAAAATTTTTCATCATTTATAACAATTGTAAAACACAAGTTTTTACAAGATGCTAATTGTTGACACTTACTCATTTTGGATTATAAATAATTTAACAAATTGATCAAGAGATGAATGATTCAAGGAAAATTGACTCTAAAAATTAGCAAAGGATTATTAATGTTAATAATTATTATGCTTAACCTTTTCAAAGAAAAAAATATATTATCACAAGAAATGTTTCTAAAGTTATGATAATGCATAATTTTCCTCCATGACAAAAAGGCTTAACTCTTAGAGCTCAAGGGTTCAAAATGTTTTGAAATCAAAGGTGTGTTGGGGAAGATAGATTACTTTGAATTCTCTTTAGTCTCAAAATGATATAAAATCCTTATGCATTTGGAAAGAAATGCATCCAAAATACTAATATTTATTTTTATATATAGGATTTATATTGACAATATTATACATATGACATTGTAGCTATGATATCATAGTAAATGTAATATTGTAGCTACAATATCATTCTTGAAAAGTTTTGATTTTTTCTTTGATTATTGAAAAAATAGTGATGGTGTTCTACATCTAAAGGATCCTAATGATTTCTAAAGGATTTTTATCTAAAGAGTGATTCTTGAATATGGATTGATTGACATCAAAATGGTTAAAAATGATGAATAACAAGGTCTTCAAGCATGGATGATGCTACACTAAGGAGAAGTATATTTTATCAAAATGGTTAGTTCTATTAATGATTGAGAGTTATTGGAATGATATTAGAAGTCAAAAACTTTCCTGGGATGAGTAATATGATGTGGAATTGGTTGTTAGATATAATACACAAGAGTTATATAAGTCCTTCCCAAAGTAGGCTTCTATCCTTAATGCTCTTGTATAATAATTTTCTAAGTATACATGGGTACTCAAAAATTAAATATGAGTCATATATATATTCTTCCAATACATACATGTTTAGTTTGCTTAACTAGAAATTTACATTATACTATATTAAATTCGTAATTATACATATCCATGAGGTAAAGTGATAGGAAAGGGGATCAATGAAAATAGTACATGAGATGTCTTATTATGGTTACAATAAATCCCCTATATCAAGCATGGTGCAGGAGATCATTATACCTATCTATCCAAGTTCCAAACAAAGTCCATATTACTTGCTAGTGACACTACATTGCATCATCCTAGGGTTATCACCATGGTAGCAACTACAACTACATGAACATACCATTTCTCAAAAATAAAAACTAGAAAGTAGCTTTTATTCTTAATTAATTTGAATGTTTAATGTTAGGGAATCTTTACCATTAGTTAGAGGGGTACCTTTAGGTATGGGTAACATCTTTTTCCAGCCTCAAAGCCAATGTTAATTCCATCAAAGATACATCTTTAGGCATGGATAATATATCTTTTCAATCACATGATGATGCTAGTCCAAGAGATCATGAGATTCTTGTAAATAGACCACCTTTAAGCATAGGTGTTCTTTCCTTTTAATGGGACTCCAATAATGTTTAGTACATGTATGAGTTAATTAATTACTATATTATCCTTACTAAAGAACTACCTTTAGACATGAATAACATGCTTCCTTTACAATTAAAATATGAGTAATGATATAACCACATGGAGGAGTCGAACTCATAGAATAAGTATAAAGAACCAAAAAAAAATGTTTGGTTATCTTACCATTTTCTAATCCTTCTTGGTTCTTTTCATGGGCTAATTTTAGTTGTATATGATAAAAATTACATTATGCTCATGATAAGAACTTTTGTTGCTAAAAATGAGGGAATGGATAATGTGGTCTTACTATACATATAATTAGGTCTTCAATTATTTTATAGCATAGTTCAAATTTTTTTCTAGTGAACAACTTCCTAATTAACATCAATGATTAAATTGATAGAACATTAAAGATATTAACAATTAGCTTATAAATAATAAAAGATATGAAAAAATAGAAAGTTATATAAACAATTGAAAATATATTAAAGAATTATAAAATTCCTAGGAATTAAGAAAAATTATCAAGAAATTAGAAAATAAGAAATATAAAAATATTAGTCACAAGGCCTAAATGAAGTGTGAAATTCCCCCATGACTATGCTCTAGAAAGGAGGAGTAGAAGAGTGAACAAGTTATATTCTTAGTGAGTTCTACTATGGAATATATAGATTTTCTAGAAGTCTTTAAATTATTTAAATTATTAAATATTAACTAGAATAAGTTGTTATGGTCTACTAGGATGATAGATATACATGGTGCTAGATTGATATGTAGTTTAGATACTATAAGGTCCTTCTCCCTTCTCATAGCATCTATAAGTTTGTACATTTAGTTACATGATTTGTATTATAGTAGATGGCTCTATAACCTAGCCTAATGTGGACTTGCCTAATTCTAGCATCCTGTCAATGTTTGATGTATGTCTTATGGATTTCATTAAACATAAAAGCTACTAAAAAATTTTTATCCAATAAGTTTAAGTTCATTAAGCATTTCTTGTATGCAATATTGATGTTCATGTCTAAGAAATAGGTTGTAGTTAATGTATGGATTTTGGCTTAAATTAAAATAGTAGAGAATGTTTTGTATACTAGTTCATATGAAAATTCCTATAGGAAGTTTCAAGGCTAATCAATAAGCCCAAAGAGCATTGTTAAGTTTGGTTCTCTAGTCCTTTCCATATCAACTAATAGTTATAGTTAGAATTAATATTTTGTTTTCTTATTTACTTATTTTAGCCTATCTATTAGCTTGGGAAGGTATGGTATGATTAACTTATGATCAACCCCAAGACATTGCATAAGTTTCTTGAATGTATCCTTTGAAAAATACATTTCATTATCTAATATCATTAATTTTTGTATGCCAAATTTATCCATCACTTATTTTAAAAACTTTGGCTGCTCTTTCTGGTATGTAATCTTTGATTGTAGTAGCTTCTACACATTTTGTACAATAAATGATGAAAATGACATATGACTTCTCCTCTGAGATTTGTGTGATGCCCTTCATAAAATCAATTCCCCAAATGTTGAATGGTTCTATTAGTTGTATCCATTATTATGATTCTTTATCCCTAGTTATCATCCCTCTACTAGAACCATTCAAATTACTCTAGTAGTTGTATCTCTTTGATATCTCCCATAAAATTGTGTAAATTGTTATACATCTCAAAATATAGTAATCCAAAAATATACCAAACATGAGATGTTTTAATATTTTTTGCCTTCCTCTATAGTATCCTCCACATGGTTCTTATGTGCATCTTTTATGACTCTTTATTAATTTTTCTTTAGAATGTACCATCTGATCAATAAATTGACATAGATTTTATAAATATTATCTATTATTTTAATATAGTTCTTGGATCTATGGATGAATTTCTATCTCCTTTTCTTATCCCATTTAATGTGGATCTATTAAGTAGTTAGATAAGTGATGTAGTCTATTAGCCAATATTTTATTATTATCAAATCTACAACTATGATTACTTTTTTGAATAATCCCTCCTCTGAAAATTGATCTAATAAATGTTCTACTACTATAGTCTTGATTTCTTTTTGATCAATCATAGCAATGTCAACTTCTTGTAAAATCATGAACCATCAAATTACTCTAGGATTTACCATAGGTTTATTCATTAAAAATTTGATGGCTTTGTGATTAGTATGGACATAGATGAGATAACCAAGCACAAATTTTTGAAATTTCTCTAGTGAATACACCATGATCATTAACTCTTTTTTGTAGTAATTTAACTAAATTATGCTCTTTTTATACTATTACTTACATAATGAATGTAATATAATTGCTTCTAATCATCTAACTACATAAGCGTAACTTTCAATGCATAATTTAATGTGTTTATCATAATGTGAAAACATATAGATCATTCTAGGGGTCATAAGATTGGAGTCTCTATTAATTTCTATTTTAATCTCTTAATGTCTTATCATACTTTTTTCACCAAATTAATCCCACATCTTTTTTAGTTACCTATACTAACACCTTTGCAATTCTTGGGAAGTTTTCAATAAATCATTGATAATACACAATATCACCTATAAAGATATTATATTTTAACTATTTTTGGTATCTAAGTGATGCTCTATATGACTCTAATTTTATCTAGATCTACTTTGATTTCTTTTTGTAAAATGTTATGTCATACAATGATACCATCTTGAATCATTAGGTGGCTCTTCTACCAATTAAGCTTCAAGTTAGTTTTAACACATCTTTTGAGCAATTTCCCTAAGTAATCTAAAGATTATTAAAAATTAGATTCATATGTAGAAAAATCATCCATAAAAATATTCACTTAGTTACCAATCTATTTTAAAAATATACTAACGACTAATCTCTAAATTATGGTGATGAATTATAAATATTAAATGACATTTAACTATATGCAAATGTATCATATAATCTAGAGAATTTAATCTTTTCTTAATCTTTTGGGACAATGTAAATCAAATTATATCCACTATATCTATGTAGAAAGCTATAATATTGATGTTCTACAATTGTATCCAAAATTTCATCTACAAATGGCATATGAAAGTGATCCTTAAAAGTATCAATCTTAAATAACCAACAATCAATACAAATTCTCCACTATCTACCTTTCTTTGCAACAATGACTAATGAATTGATCTATTAACTATCTGTAAGTGGGTAGAATGTGTCTTTCTTTAAGTATCTTTTGAATTTCTTGTTTGGCTACTTCTTTTGATTTTGGATTTTATCTTTAGTAAGGCTGGTAGCATGATTTGAAGGTAGGTTTTATGTAGATTTGATGTTGATAAATGTGTCAATATATTCTAGTGATTTCATCATATGACCACATAAATGTTGTTATCTATTTTCTTATAACCTAAAGTAGTTTCTATTTTTTGTTATACTATAATTGAAAAAGTTATTTTATTAATTACATAATTTTATTTTTTTTCATCTATGTAGGTACTTTTGAGTCATTTTATTGGTTCCATCCATATGTTAGACTTACATTCTTTCTCAGTTATTAGCCACTAAGTAACTATTTATTTTATGATTGTAGCATACAAGAAATGGTATACATACACATCCTCTATACATCTTCTACATTTTGAGAGGTTATCTTTGCTCAACTATTCACACTTTCTCCACATAGTTGCATCCTATATAATGTTATGAAATGCATGAAACTTTTTATCTTTGTATGACTCATCTCTCATCTTTCTTAAAATTTTCAAGGATAAGTCTCTTATTCCTAACTTAGCATCAATTTTTTTAAGGCATGTTCTTCCATGATAATATAAAACTTTTCCTTATCCTATTAGATGTAAATTACTAAGAAATATGTAGGCAAGATCATCCACTAATGATGGTAACCACATCCTTGACTTGTCCAATTAGAACTACGGTAGATTTATCTATGAGCTCTAATATGATATTGCATTTTTTAATATTGGTAAGTTCTAGGATTTATACATGTCCTATGAGATGATATTTATTCTTGAGTCTACATTTGAAAGAGCTTTACATGGTGCATTTCCTACTATTGTTGGATAGATTAAGGGGCTTTCAAGATTTTCTCTTTACTTAGAAAGTACACCTGCTTTAATTTGATAACTTATAGTGTAGTTAAGCATGAAAGTTATAAGATTTTTATTTTATCTTTGATGAAGCATGGTGTTTTTTTGGAATGACTTGATGTTTAAAAAACTAGATCTATATTCACAACCATGTCTCTTTTGACTAGGTTAGGTAAAGTTTTAGTCCAACCAACTCTTTGTAGAATTTTCTTAAAAAAGGAACATTTCTTCAATTTCAATACATGGCTACTACTAGTATCCTCTAATTGTGTACTAATGACTGTTTTATTCTTTTGCTAAGGTTGAGTTGGTATTTTTCCTCACATTAATGATGGTGGTATTGGAGGAAGTGGTTTAGGAGGTTGTTGCAAGTGTTGCATAGGTTGATAAGGGACATAGAATGACAATGCAACTCATAGAGTTATGGTTCTATGATATTTTTTAATTCAACTACAAAGGAAATGGGAAATTACTTTTGGTTGGTAATGATGGCAATGTTGGTTGTGTAATGAGAATCGTGGCTAAGGTAGAACATTGGTGTTTAGGTGTTCAATGCTTGTTTTGGTTACTAAAATTCACAACAAACGTTGGAAAGTTCAACACCCAATCACCTACAACTTTAACACTAGAGTATCTACTATAGGGGGATGAGTGGTAGCATTGGGTTCTCAAAGGAGGCTTCAATGTTTTTGCTACAAAAATAAAAAATTTCCAATAGGAAGGTAACATTGGCTATGGGGGCAATCAGATTTAGCTACAAAAATTAGGTGAAGGCTCTTCTTCTAGTGCTAAGAAACTATTGCAATAGAAAATCTTGGTCTCTGAAAAAACCAAGGATTCTTGATTGCAAGTAGTCTCAACCCCAAATCCCCTAGGGCCTTTGCAAGAAAAATGGAATTCAATATGCCCTAGACAATCTGATAGATCACCCAGGGACTTAAGGGGGGTGCAAAACAGGGGTGTAAAAATTGTAAAAAGATGTAGATCTATAAAATAATGCACTGGAAATATAAAAATTATATATGAAATTTTACACAAACTAAAATTACATATTTCATTAAATGAAAAAAGAATGAGTTCCAAGATGTGTACATATTTAGTGCCCAAAAGGGGGGCAAAGTGGGGGTCACTTGGGTAGGGGTTCAGAGCCTGTTGAAGCCATGATCAACTTCATGACCCAGTATCTCTACAACTCCTAATGATATTAAACCTCCTTTGTCACCATCTTAGATCTGCAACATTGGTTATTGCTAGGGTTAGAAAAATCTAAAGGATTGGGGCAACCAAAATGCGCAACACTAGGATTTGGAGATCCCAAGTGGCTAACGTTGGCACCCAAAGTTCATAGATCCCAAAGGGGAAAGTAACAATGGATAACAAGTAATAGAGGCACCAAGAATCTGCATTTTTACTAAGGAAGCAAGAGTTCTTAGATGCCAAAATGCCAAGGGTGCTAAATTGCCAAAGTGTGGAACCTTAACATGGTGCCAAGGTTTGGTTTTTATAGGGTTATGGCCATGATTTCGGTTGCAAATTGATTGCAAATAGCTAACATGATTAGCTACAAATTGGCTACCAATGACTAACATTATTGGCTACAAATTGACTACCAATAGCTGACATGATTAGCTAAAATTGCTTGCAAAATTGCTGATTGTTTAGTTGTAAATTGGCTACCAAATTGCTAATTTATTGGCTAAAAATTGGCTTCCAAATTGCTGAAAATTAGCTACCATGTTTAGTGGGGTAGGTGAGATCCACCCTCATGCATCCTAGCTATTTGGCCCCCTCCACATTGTCCAACCCCCTCTCTCCTAGTTGGCTAACCTCCTTCCATCATCCTTGGGAGCGAAGAGTGTCAATGTTGAGAGGGGATGGGAGGTCAACACTAAGGGTGAAGGTCAACCCCTTCAGGATGGGTCAACCCCCTTTCCACACTGGGGATAGGTGAGTTCTACCCTCCTTACACTCCTCCATGTTGTCTTTTAAGTCTTCTAGCTAGCTTACACCCTACAATGGTTGTGTTAGCATAGAGAAATGTATACCCCCCATAAAACCCATCAAATTGCCATTTTGGCATTCCAAAAGGTATTTCCCAAGCCCAAATATAAACACTAGGTAACTCTTTTCACTTGGGGAATGAGGCTTTGGTCACTTATGAAGCATTTTTCAATCCCAAAAATATGAAACATGTGAGATTACCCTTTATGGATTACAACCTCTGCATTTACAATAAAATATCACCTTGGGTTTCATGGGATGGAATTATAAAGGTTCCAACATGAAAATTTGGTGGTACGTTAGTGAACTCCAAAAAGAATGCAAAGTTTAATTCTACTAGTATGTTGACCAACACTACCTTGTTAGTCATGATATTTACATACTCATCAAGGACTATGAATTATCTTCTAGTTGCTAGTGTAGGTGGTGCTAGTACCTCTTCTTAAATAGAGTATTAAGGTATTGCATGCATCAATTTCACCTCTTACTCTGCCTACCTTTTACCTTAAGATTGTTATGGTTGGTCTCTTCCATGTTCTCATTCTCATTCATTTTTAACCTAAGGCCACTTTTTCCTTAACTAGGATACAAGTATCATTTCACTTTAAAATCATGCTTATCTATCATCTATAATCATATAAGTATTAATTTTTAGTTTCTAAATATTTTCATGGTAAATTTAACCTTTTTTTATCACTTGATTTGATGAAAATTCATAAAATATGGTAACTTTTACATAGAGTGATTATGAAATACTGGTCTCTAGGCCCTAAGAAAATTAACAAATTAATTTATTTGTTAATTTTTAATCAATATTTATAGTTTTATGATTATTTATCACAGCGTTTCAAAAATAAAAGGATTAGAAACTTTCTTGGTTTGTATGCTAGTGGTCCTCACAACAAAGAGCTCAACTTTAGGAGCTCAAGGTTTATGTACAAAGGAAATTAGATACTTGAATTATAAGATATCATGATTGGAAGGCTTTAGGCTCTATAAATGGTAATAATTTCGTTAGCATTATTGAAAAATGTTAGACAATGAAAGAGGATGATAAAGTTCAAGTTGCTTAGCTACACCAACACATGCCTATTGATGCATCCTTGGATGCATTAACATATATGCATCGATGCTAATCTTCTATAAGCCTATATAAATATGCAAACCATCTTCATTAAGGGCACCTTTGGTTATTTACATAGTGAAATTCTTGTAGTTTATTTTTTTAGGACTTAGATAAAATTCTCTTTAAGTGCCCATAGGATAGATTGAGTTGATTGAAAAAAATTTTATTTGCATGCTTATTGTACCTAGACACTTCTACATGACAATGATAAAATCAAGATTAATTTCTTCCATTTTAGCACTTTGGACTATTACTTAGTTTATTTTCAATCACTTTACTTTAAAAGCATTTTACTTTTCTACATCTAGGAAATTAATATTTTATTCTATAATAGTGTAAATATAATCACTTTGAGCATGTTATTCTAACACATGGTAATCCTAGTAGTGGACACTTGGTATACCCAGTAGTGACCACTTGGTAATCCAGCAATGTTGGTATAAGTTAAAGATGGGTACAAAAATTGGAAATAGATACTTTACTCTTAGGATAGATTAGATAGCACTTAGTTCCATAAATAATTAGGATTTAATATTTTAATCTCTTCATCATCTCATACCTTAATATTTTAATAATAAAAAATAAAAAAAAATATAAATCTCTTATGCCTTAATCATACTTAATCATATAGAAAAAATTAACACAATTGATGATTAGGAAGATAATGACTAGTAATATCATATTTGACTATTTAGGATAGTAGCCACTTAGGTAGGATCCATGAAATTTGACTAAATAACAACATGTATAGATGCTTGTGATTAGTATTGTTGGGTATAGGGAACACTCACTACTCATCATTAGTACCCTTGTCAAGGGTCCAACTAACTATTGTGAGATAAGTATTTCATATAGTTAAATCATACAAGACCATTCTAGGAATATAACACATCATTATTAGAAAAAACATAATATTCTATTTAAGGCACACTATAAAAGAAAAGTAAAGATATCTTCTTCTTGTAAGGTTGATTTCCCACATACTAATGATCCTACCAAACAACATTATAGAATAATGAGAAATACAAATGAAGTATCTCAACATCTTAAGATTTTCTATACACATCTAGATCTGTAGTATCTCAACTTCACCTTTATCCTTCAGAAAGATGAACATCTATGGTGGAGAGACCTAGAGGATAACATTATGTTGCCACCTAACCATGTCATTTCTTCCATGTTTTTGTTAGTAATAATGAAGTTTTGGTATGAACCAGTGATACTAGAGTATCAACTGATGGATCACCTCTCTAGAGACTACCAACCAATGGAAGCCCATCATCGAAAAGATAAACTCATGTAGGTTCACCATGAAGCCTATAAGAACAAAAAGGTTCCAATTACATTGACATCATAGCTAGAAAATAAGGTCATTGAATATCCATTAGGGTGATCTTAACACCAAGATACTTGTAACATACCATCCCTTATTAAGGGTTAGAAAAAAATTGTAATAATGTAATTAACCTTTAATTAAAGGGGCACCTTGTTATGAGGAGTCACAATTATTCATGTATCCCTTGGGAAAGGGTTTGACCTATGTCATTTAAGGCTAGGTTTAGAGGTCATGCTGGCATGGAGTTGTAGATCCTAGAAAGGGAAGTGATGGGAGCCAGGTGAAGTGAGACAAGAAGGAACTAATCACCTCTTTGGCTAGATAGCCTAATCATGGTGGCAATGCCAAATTGCCTCTAAGGCTTCAGTGGCATGGAAAGATAACCTAGAGGGTGTTATAGTACTCTCTCCTATTAATAAAATTATTCTATTTTTCTTTTCTATTTTGTAGTACCATTTATTTATTTACCAATTAATTCATTTATTAAGTATTTATGATGTTTACATTGTATAATTTAAGAAAATGATGAATGTGATAAATTAAGTGATCATATTTTTACAACATCTAGGAATGAGATGTTACATTTAGCATCAGAGAAAATCACAATTTAGAAGCCAAAGTGGAAGAAAAATATTATTTTATTATTATTATTGTCAAACACAAGTACATCTAAGCAAAATGCCAAAATGGTAGAAAAATATTATTTTATTTTTTATTATTGTGTAACAGAAGTACATACAAGAAGAATATAAGAAAAGAAGAAGTTGAATACAAGAATGGAGAATATGTAAAGAAAACAACAATAATCATTTTTTGCAACCAAATGAGTCAAGACGATCTGTGACTATCTTCAATTGTGCTTTCCTTTCTTCATCAATGGCATCCTTCTTGCTCATATCTACCTTACATCTAGTCAATCCGTCACATAATTATTTGATGTACTTAGTTGCATTCCTTATTGTAGCCACTAATTCTTCCTTTCTCTTAAGCTGGGTCTTCAGAATCTATATCTAAATCAACCGATCATCTATGTCCTTTTCCCATTCTTTCTCTTCCCCATGCATAAACAAGACTAACATTATGAGTTATGAATAAAAAGAAAAAATGGAAGAGAAGAATAAAAATTATTTACCTAAAACTAATCATTATCAATTTGGAAAAACCATTCACAAGTTTCTAGATGGTAATTCAAGCATGTTGCACTCTCCAATTCTCCTAAGAGTTGCTTTCGATCTTTGAATACTTTCAGAGCATCCTTTTGAATTGGATGAAAAGATGATGGAACTCCAGCCTATACTAAATGATAGTCTATCTTGACATTGCATGACTACGACTCCCATAACTCATAGACATCCTCACAAATAGAATAGGATTTGTTATTAGAAATCCACTGACCAAGACATTGAAGAAGCTACCTAGTGGAATAAGGAAAACCCAAGATAGAGAAAGAAGGAACTAGTGGAATAAAATCAGGAACTGATGTTGATGCTACCTATGGAAAGGAACCTCTTACAGGTTTCATATAAAAAGAAGGCATGCTTGTTCATCTAGATGGAGGAATGGAAATTTTTTCGAAATTCGTGTCTGCATCATCTCTATCCATCTCTCAGATAAAGTACTGCTACTCAAAAAGTGATGAGACGCGACATGCACTGGGCCACGATATCGCATCCCATGCGATATCGCGTATGCGATATCGCGTCTTCCCCTGCGATATCACGTACGCGATATCGCA
>MNCI01007215.1:1013511-1049047 GCA_015680685.1 Gnetum montanum
CCCGCCGCCATATCTATAAATAAAAGGTGGCACTCCCTTCATTTCCAAATCCTGGCTAGAAGTAGCGAAGTTCTAGCAGATTGATCACTCCAGAGTTAGAATTTTTCCCATGTGCCTGCAGTAGGAGTCCTAGAGTGAACGGCTCTTTATTCGAGCAGCTTGTAACCTAAACCCAAGTTGTGTACGGCAATAAAGATGAACTTGTTTGGATAAACCTTGCAGTACATGGTTTTATTGTTGTTTATTTACTGCTTTCCTAGTGCGCACAAGTACGACTTAATTACGAGCGTCTACGGACGTGTATGGCTAGTCAAGGAATTGGCTGCTTGTCACAACGCATGAGTACGACTTGATTACGAGCATTGGCTTCTTGGTAACCCAGTAGCGTATTCCAGGATTCCGCGCTTGGTAATCCCAGTGGTAGTCCAATGTGTACGGCTAGTCAAGGAATCGGCTACTCATTGCTAAGCTAGAACGTGTGATAAGTACGACTTAGTTACGAGCACCCACGGGTGTGTACGGCTAGCTAAGGAATCGGCTGCTTATCACACTTAAGCTAAATAGGTGCCTCAGTACGACCACTTCGAGCACTTGCATTACGTGTGGTGATCCCAGTAACGATTAGCGTTTGGTAAGCCACAGTTGCATAGTTCAGGGTGTGTCCGGTAAGTGGGAACGGATGCTGATGCTAGTTAATTTAGACTTAGGATATTAGTTAGAGTTAGCTTAGTTTCTCAACCCTTTCCTCTGATAGCATAGAAGATAAACCGAAAAATACCAAAAAAATCACATGCCTCAGACTTGCTTAACCATACATCGTGACACTTACAAGCAAGCCTGGGAAGATAGCGAACGATTAACCCCAAGTGTTTCTTGTGGTGTTAAGGCATTTAGTCTGCGGAGTTCGACTGGATCGCGCGTGCACGCTCGTATTCGTATGGTTGAGTGTAGGGGTACCTCGCCACTCATCAAAAAGCATTTGCAACACAAGATCAACATCATAAAAGATACAAGAAAGAAAAAAGGAAAGTATTCAAACCTTCAAATAATTAAAACTTACCTCTAGTTTTTTTCCTTTATCTTTTCTTATACTTTGTTTTTGAGTTTCCTATTGGAGTTGTTGTTGAGCCTGTTGTTAGTATTGTTGTCTTACAACTATTGGTCCACCAAAACTTTCCCCAGTACATTGCCTTTGCAAAAAGAAATTTATTAGAAAAGAAAAAAAGACATTAAACTAAGTTATTATATATATATATATATATATATACCTTGGGAGTGATAAGTGTGATTTGTTCTCATGGTTGAACTATACCAAAGGTTGAAGTACCTTCAACATCTTCAACTTGTGTAGCTCCAACATAGGCACTTTGAATCAATTCATTCTGTAGTCTAGATTGCAATGTTAAATACATAAAATAAATACATAATCAACAATAAGAAAATAATATATACATAAAAATATTTCTTTGGTTTCCTCTTGATTCTAAGCCTATTGTAAAGCCATCTGATCTTTCTTGGCACCTATGATCCTGCCCCTTATAATTCTCTCATCTTCAAGAAATTTAGGACATAATTAGGGGTTGTAATGACTAAAATATTTGTTTGGATGATCATAAATTTAGATCAAAAACATGAACAAGGGTACACAACATATGATATAAGATTCAACAGGATTTTTCTAGGCAACAGTAACTTCAGTTTTGGCATTATACCAGGAAGCAAAAGAAGAAAATGACCAATCATAAACTTTGCTAGTTATGACATCATGAAGTATGTAAATGGAATAAGAATTAACATAGGATTGGTGTTTACACCACAAAATCTTGCTATAGATTAGTAGACATAATTCAAAAAAAATCTCATTGATGAAATCTCCATGAACAAATTGCCTTTTGCCAAGAGCAGAATCAATAACATAATTAGATAATTCCTTTTTGCAAAATGATTTAAATTTTTGAGGAGAATTTGATGGACTTAAAGGATCCTCTCTTTAATGAAAATCCAATGCTTTTTGAATATCAGAAGGAAGGATTATTATTGCTCCAAAAACTAACTAAGAAATGGAACTTTTCTTACTATTATACTATTCACACCATTTCATGAGAACTTCTTTGCAATGGGATAGTTTAGAAATCAAGAAGAGAAGTAAATCAGATAACCTTGAAGTTGTAAGGTATTGAAATCCCTCCTTCCCAAGTAAGCTACAAGCATAATTAGAAGTAGAAAGTACATTATTTTAATGCAAAATAATAGTGGCCAATTGAGAGCTACCTAAAAGAGCTTAAGGCATAGGTGAAGCCTGACACTTTAGGGCCATGAGGAGGATAGTTATAATCCTTTTATGTTAGAAAATCTTCAAGCTTCTCCACTAATAGAACCCTTCAATATTCTACTAATATTGAGTTGTGATGGGTAAATTCATTCTTTTTCTCGTATTTATAATAGAATAGCAAGAATCTTAGTAGGAGTAAAGAGGAAGTTTTAACTTAAGTAATTCAAGGATTTAATAAAGATAATGCTCACCTTTTCTAATTTTGTGATTTCTAGGTTCACCAAAACAACATTATCTCTAGCTCAATGCATAGTGCTTTCTAATATGATTCCAATGATACAAATTTCATCAAAATCTAACTTACAGTTTGTGAGATACTACAATTCTCAGGTTACATGTAGTTTTAAAATTAAAAAAGTATATTTTTTAATATCTTTAAATTTAATTTCTAAAAAAATATTTTTTAAATTTTGAATTTTTATTTAAAAAAAGTGGGGCTGAAGGTCTCAAGTTCAATTTTCAGCCCTAACTTCTTAAAAAAGTTTTATATTTAACATATATATATATATAACAAAAAAACCCTCAACAAGTTCACAATTGATCCTCCTACTAACTATGACCAACCATGCTACCAACCGCAACTGATGGTTGCAAAGGGGCTAGCCCCAAGGGCTAATCCAAGGGTGTCCATGCACTACACGTTGCCTATTCCTACTGCACCTATGCTTACGCTTACTATCACACTGCCCACTACCTTGTTGTGCTTGCTGTCTGCTACCACATGCCAACTACCTACTAGTCATTACTACCTTACCACCTGCTACTACACCATGCCCTACAACTACTGTTGTGCCTAAAACCTACACCATCTACTACTCCTATTTCTCTGCATCTTCTACCTATGTGCATGTCCTTGGCCACCTTCAATGTCGTAGATCATCACCTTTCATGCCATAGATCATTGCCTTCAATACTGTGAATCATCACCTCCCCTACTATAGATCATCACCTCGCATGCTATGAATCATTAACTCTCATATTGTATATCATTGCCTCCCATGTCACAGAGCATCACCTCCCATGTCATAGATCATCACCTCTCATGCCACTAATCATTGCCTTCCTTACCATTGATCATCACCTCTCTTAGCATTATCAATCATCACCTCTTTTGGCAGGATGCACCATGCTACCCGTATTCAGCTGTGCATGTCAACAAAAGCTGCATAGACCCTATGTGGGCCACATGAGCTAGTTATGGACCATATAGGCCCTAAAAATGGGCCACATAAGCCCAATCATGGTCCATGTACACCCAATTAAGGGGTCATGTAGGCCTTAAGATGGGTTACAAAGGCCTAGTGAAGGACTACATGAACCCTGAGATGGACTGTGTAGGCCTTGAGATGGGCCATGAAAACCCTAAAATGGGTCACATAGGCCCTAGAAAATGGCCAAATCACCTAGTGTTACCTTCATTGGCCTTGCACCTCCACTAGTGAAAGGAAATGCTACACTACTACCACCCAGCCTAGCCACCAAAGTTGCTAGCAGCTCCCTAGACTCCACCACCAGCACACAACCATGGTTGTTACTGCCATCATCCCTACTACTACACAATGGGAAAATTCTCCATCAATACACAAAAAATTCAAAATTCTCATCAACTATTGAAAATTTCAAAATGCCTATTAGTTGATGAATAATTTAAAATTTTCATCATCAAATCATCAATTTAAATTAAGAATGTGCAAAAGTATTTACAAAAATTCAAAATTGACACCTTAGTAACAACGGGGATAAAAACTTCATCATTAAGCACACTTGTCTTGGAGTAGAACTAGGATGGATGACCTCTTTGGAAGTTTTGAAAAACATGCAATTTTTTGTAAATTTAAAATGATTATAACTTTGAATTCAAAGTCCATTTTTTGACTAAACAAAATCGATTCAACCTTCTAGACTCAATGGAACTATCAGATTTAGATTTCAAATCATAGAAAATCGATTATTTAAGGTACAAAGGACCAATCAAACTAGGAATCAACAACCCAACCCAAACATGAACAAAGGAAAAATTCCAACCACCACCATAGCCATGAATGAGATATCTACATTAACTAAATCAGGTCTACGTAAATTTCAATTTGCTTTTCTGATATTTGAAGGTTCAATTAAAGATAAAAAAATTAAATTTTTGATTAATAGTGGTGCCAATGATAACTTTATTTCTCCAAAGTTAATTAATTTATTAAAATTAAGTTTACCTTTCAAGAAAATTATTAAAATAGAACTTGTATATGGAATGACTGTGAGCAAGCATAAAAGGTGTGGAGAAATTAACTTTACTTTGCAAAACATGCCTTTCATTGATGAATTCTTTGAATTTGAACTAGGTGATGTTGATGCAATTTTAAGAATGTCCTTCCTACAAAAATTTGATATTACTATCCACTTTGAAACTCGTATTTTAAGAAAACCAACCATTGATAGAGTTAGGGTTCTAAGGGGGTAGGAATAGTAAGGAAAATTCATATGATAACAATTATGCAAGTCAAAAGATTAGTTTAAAAGGGTGCTACGATGTTGGATATTAAAGTAACCCAACCTCAAAGATTTTTAGGTATTAAGATTCCAAAAGAACTTGAGGAATATAAAGATTTAGTATTTGGTGAAACTAGAGAACAACCTCCAAAAAGAATTGTTGAACATGCTATTAATATTTTTCACAATACACAACCTATTTCAAAAGCTCCTTATAGATTTTCTATCTCTAAATTAAGAGAATTGAAAGTAAAATTAGATCAGTTATTAGAAGAAGGAAATATTTGACCTAGCGTATCACCTTGGGATGCACTAGTCTTATTCATTAAAAGAGAAGATGGTACATTAAGATTATGCATTGATTATAGAACATTAAATAAAGTGATGATTAAAAATACTTATCCTTTACCTAGGATTAATGATCTTTTTGATCAACTTACAAGTGCATGTTATTTTTCAAAGATTGATTTAAAATCAAGTTATCACCAAATAAAGATTAAGGAGAAAGATATTGAGAAAACTGCATTCAGAACTAAGTATGGATTATATGAATTTGTTGTGATTATATTTGATTTAACTAATGCACTTACAACATTCATGGCATTAATGAATAATATTTTTCATGAATATATGGATCAGTTTGTTATAGTATTATATCCTTGTTTATTCTAAGTAAAAATAAGAACATGTCAAACATTTGAAAATTACAATGGAAGTTCTTAAAGACCATTAGTTAAAAGCTAAATTAAGTAAATGTGAACTCTTTAAGGAAGAATTTTCATACTAGGGCCATATAGTTTCTAAGAAAGGATTGCAAGTAGATCTAGCAAAATTTAGTGCGGTCTGGGACTAGCCTGAATTACAAGATTCTACAATGGTTCGTAGTTTCTTGGGTTTAGCAAGCTTTTATTAACATTTCATTAAATATTATTCTACCTTGGTAGTTCCATTAATTGACCTTTTGTAGGAAAAAGGTGTGTTTAACTTTGATGAAAAATGCATTGAAGCTTTCCTCAGAATAAAGATGCTACTCACAACAACACCTATTTTGAGAATTCTAGATGAAGAATTACCATTTGAAGTATTCACAAATGCTTGTGGAATAGAAATCAGTGTAGTTCTTTCACAAGAAGATAAAGTGGTATGTTATGAATCTCATAAATTATGAGGAGTTTAGGTAAATTACTCAACCCATGATTTCGTATTGCTAGTAATTATTCATGCTTTGAAACTTTCGAGACATTGTCTTTGTGGAAAAAGGTTTGTGCTAAAAATAGATCATAAAAGTTTAGAATATTTGCAAAGATTGCATATTTTGAATACTTGTCAAAGGTGATGGGTAGAATTATTGGATGAATATGATTTTGAAATAAAATATATCCCCAGTAAGCAAAATGTGGAACTTGATGATAGGTGTTGTAACAACCCCTATGAAAGAAGAAATCAAGGAAAAAATTAAAGAAGATCCTTATTTTAAGAAGATTTTAACCAATATTTCCTTTGAGCCTCGATATCAACTTACCTCTAATAGTTTATTGATGAAAGGACAAAGAGTGTAAATACCAAAAGAAAATTCGAGACTAAGGTTGTTGTGTGAAGCACATGAAGTACCATACACAAGACACCCAGGTTATATTAAGACTTATATGATGATATGAAAATCTTATTTCTAGCTTGAAATGAAGAATGATGTGTCCTCATACAATAAAAATTGTTCAACATCCTAAAGAATAAAAGTTGAATAAAGGAAACCTAGTGGATTATTACAACCTATAGAAGTCCCAACTTGGAAATGGAAAGATGTCACTATGGACTTCATTGTGGGATTTTCAATAAGCAAAAAGGGAAATGACTCAATTTTGGTAGTGGTTGATTATCTATCAAAGATGGCACATTTTATAGCTTTGAAATCTACAAACACAATAGAAGAAGTAGCCCAAAAATTTGTACCTAAAGTATTTTGATTACATGATTGTTCAAAATCTATCATCTTGAATTGAGATCCCAAGTTCTTATCCAAATTCTGAAAAAAATTCTTCAAAGAGCTTGGAACCTAGTTGAAATTTAGCATAACTTACTATCCTAAGACGGATGTGCAAACCAAATCTATGAAAATAATATTAGAAGATATCCTACAAAGCTATGTTGGAAGTAGCCTGAAAACATGGGAGAATTACTTGCACCTGGTAGAAGTTTTCTATAATAACAATTATCAAGGTTCCATACATCGAACACCATTCAAAGTAGTATATGGAAAAAACTATCATACACCACTAACTTGGGTAGATCCAACCTTATGATCAAAATGGAAGGAAGAAGAAATGAAAATAATGAAAAAAATTATCACAAGAGTTAAACAAAATTTACAAATTTCCCAACATAAATATAAGGAATATGCATATTAACATCAACTTAAGAAAGAATTTCAAGTAGGAGATCAAGTACTACTCAAAGTAAAACCTACCAAAATTTCTCTTAAACTTGGAAAATATACTAAATTGGCATCCATATATTGTGGGCCCTTTGAAATTTTTGAAAGAACTAGTGAGGTAGCATATTGATTAAATCTTTCAGCAACCTTTAAAATCATCCATTTTTCCATGAAATCTTGCTAAAGAAATTTCATAAAAATGATGTACCATATGTGCTAGACTAGATTACTTCACCATTGTGATCCAACACTAGCTTTGAAGTTAAACCCATTGCAATTAAGAATCAACAAACCAAGAAATTATGAAATAAAACTATCAACGAAGTACTTGTTCACTGTTCAAATGATGATTAGAAAACTTAGGAAAATAGGGAGTTTATTTTTAATACTTATCCCTAACTTTTTGATCATCATGATATTGAATGATAAATTGTATTTACTATTTTTGTAATACGTTATGTTTTATAATTTTTAATCTTCTATTTGTGTAGATGATAATAATAAAAATAAAAAAACTGAAGCTAAGAAGCATAATGTTGAAGCAATAGCTGAGTAGCTAGATATAGAGGAAGCACTCGAGGATGAGCTAGATGCTTAAGGGAGGTATATTGTAATGTCTCATCCCTTGTTAGGGTGGAAAAAATTGTAAAAATGTTATTAACCTTCAAAGGAAGGAGGCCAAATGAAGCAAGATAAGAAGGAACTGATCACCCCTTTGGTTGGACAACCTACCTATGGTGACAATGCTAGATTGCCTCTAAGGCTTAAGTGGCATAGAAAGATAACTCAGAGGGTGTTACAATGCTCTCTCCTATTGATAAAAGTTTTATATTTTTTTATATTCCATAGTACCAACTATTTATTTACTAGTTAATTCATTTATTAAGTATTTATGATGTTTTCATTATATTATTTAAGAAATTAATGAATGTGATAAATCAAGCAATCATATTTTTACAACATCCGAGAATAGGATTTCATAGTACTCCTCAATTCATTGAGAGAAAAAGAACTCATCTATGGCTACATTTAATCTTGGTAAGAAACCAAAGGAAATGGAGATATAGACCCAAAACTAGGATGACCTCAAGGACAATTTCTTCTAGTCATTAAACAAGAAAATAGTCAATGGACCAAAGAGGGAGAGAAAGATAACATAACTCTCCTAGCTCTCTGTCTTCATCATCTAACTCTAAGGAGGTGGAATGTAACTAAAATCAAAGGAAAAATGATCAAGGCCAAGATGGAGATGATAGAAGGCCCCATCATAGGTATGGGAGGAAGGAACATAGACAATAATAAGAGGAAGAATGACATCATTAAGAGAGAAGGTGTAGTAGGATAGATCATAGGAGACATGGTAATGATAGGAGCCTTAATGAATGTGATGATTATGATGGACTACTACTTACTTCCAGAAGCATGATCAACATCTATGAGGTAGTTGAAATTCCCACTAGGTATCAAAGGAACAACAAAATCAAAAAAATTTACATGATAAACATTCCTAAATTTGAGGAAGATTACAATGCTGATTTGCAACATCACCTACAATATTTTCATGATGCTTGTGCCTTGTAGAACATAGAGAATAACTAGTATAAGGCAAAATTATTTTCTAGAACACTCATAAAGAAAGATAAAACTTACTATTGGTCCTTGGAACTCAAATCTATCCATAGATGGAGTATGATGATGAAGCTGTTCAATGGTAAATATCAAACATACTCTAGAATGTTTAATTTATGGAAAGAAATTCAAGGATGGAAATAAGGTAAGCATGAATCCCTTGATGTAACCTTAAGAATGTACTATTCATTACTACACTAGTACCTAGGCCATGGTTTCTCTAAAATGAAGTAGCTTCAACATATTATAGATGAAATCAAGAACAAAACTAAAGAGACTCTTTGTGTCCATGCCCAGGGAAGGCTATCAAAAATGAGATTCCATTGGATCCAAAGGCTTATGAATATAGTATTAAAAGAAGAAGGGAAGTTGAAAAATAGGGAAATTATAGAGAAATATAATAGATATTCCTCCATCCACAAAAAGGAGGTACATCTTTGTGATCCAGGAAAGGAAGCATTATTGGAGCAGGTTGTGCAAATAAAGATCATGTGAATTCAAAAATATATCATGTAAATATCATCCAAGGTGAATAAGATATGGGACTCATTATATGGGAAGTTCCAAACTACTCAAAATCATGGATGAAGAAATAGAGTAGTAGAAAAAGAACAAATAAAATAAAAGAAAGAAGGATGCAATGAAGGACTAAGGTAAGGCTACAATAGTATATGAGATTACAAATTTTGATACAGACTATCAAATATGTAACATCTTTGAGTATGGTCATCCCAAGGAATGTTACCCAATTTTTTTCACACTTGCAATAATCTAGAACCTATGTGTTAAATTCAAAGCTCACTAGAAGGACACCATTCAAGAGATTATCTTATCCATAAGGCTACTATTAGTAACAGTTTAACCAACAGTAGTTGATGAGCGGTGAGGTACCCCTACGCCCAACCATACAAATCACTATGTCATTTACACATAATCTAGTTGAATTTTATGGACCTCTAGTTCTCTAGTGCACTAGTTTCACTAGGAAGTGAAATGGGCATTGAGAACATTCATTGTCTTCCCAACTATACTTGTGAGGCTCAAGGGTATACTTTAAGTGTAATTTAGGTACATGATTTTTCTAATTTTATGTTTTATAAGTTTAATCACCTATAGCAACAATGAAAGGTAGAGTAATTCAATATCTAATTATTTTACTGTCTAACTAGCCTAACACAAGTAACTATTCCACTTTCCTAGACATGTCTTGAACACATATAATGTTGCTAGGTTACCAAACATTAAGTGTTGCTGGGTTACCAAGCACTATATGTATTCTTGAAGTGGTTATGCTAGTGTTCATTAACAACTAGAAATCAATTGCTTAATTTAAATGCATTAAAGTAAAGTTCATGAAAACAAAGTGCATTAACGAAAAAATTAATTTATTCTTAGTGCTACAAGGATTGTCAAAAGAGTTCATTTCATTCTTGTCACACTGTTGCACTCCGGTACATCAGTGTTCAAACAAATATCCATACACATTTAGACACCTACTACGGGTAGTCAAAAAATATCCTTACTCTAGAGAAAATAAACTACAAGAGCTTTGCTACTTTGACTGAAAAACTATATGGAAATTGTGAGCCCGAGTGCTATATTTATAGGATAGTATATACCCCTTGACATTGGATATCTAACATCACATCTAAGCTCTAACATCAAATACTTGACATCACATCTTGTCCCTGATGTTGGATACCTAACATTGAGGCTCCGATGTTAGATACCTGATGTCAAAGCAGATGAAAAAATGTGTTTCATCATACCCCCACAACTGAATGAAAACTCATCCTCAAGTATAGAAGAGGAGGAACAAGTTCCTTACAAAATATTGGCTAAGTATGGAATTATTGACTGACATAAAAACTAACTAGATGGAATAGATAGACTTTGAGTGCCCATGTGTACGGAGTTACAATTTTTACAAAATTGAATGTTCATGATAAGAGAAGGGAACACCCTAGATAACACTGACATCCAACACCTCTTGGTAATTGAAGATCAAGGGAGAAGATCTAACGATCATGAATGATCCTTGTCATGTGGGACTACTGCATCATCCTTGGTGAAGATAGTCCCACTTCTAGTCCATGCTTTTTACTGCAATCACAACAAAATCATGAATTAATATGCAATGTGTAACACATAGCTGGTAAATACCTTGTCTCATTAGTGGTTACACTTGACTAGGTTGTAATTGTGGTAGATTGATTCCTTTAGTAGTATTAGTAAGAAGGTTGACAAATAGGGTAGAATAGATAAGCGGTCCATTAGATTTGAAAAATTTTAACACAAGGAAGTGTTTGAAGAGGGTGTAAGAATTCACAATAATAATAAATAAAAGTTTACTAAAAAATGTTGTGAAGATGTGCACAATTAGATGCCATTGATGGGGTAAACAAAAAGATTTGATTGTAAGAGTGTCTAATAGTAAAGAACTTAACTAACCCAACCAAAAGATATGCAAGTGGATCTTCCCAAAGCAGGCACAAGCCTTTTATGCCCTTGCATAACTTCAAACCAAAGAGTGAATGGGCCTTGTGGATGATTAATGGTTACAAAAGGTTAAGTACAAAAACTTGGAAGAAACTACCTAAGAATTCTAACACTTCAAACCATGACATCAAATAAGAATATGCAACCAACAGTGAGGTGAGACATGGAAAGCATAGATGAATGAGAGATAATGGAATGGAGTTCCTAATTAAGGTCACATGAAGTCCTTTGTGGATTTTATGGTTAAATGACTTTGATAAGATCCATCATTAGTCCAAACCAAAACCAACCACGTTTAGTGAATTCGCATCATCATTCTCCGATTAGTGCATCCCCCTAAGATACAAGAATGCTTCCACAGAACAACCACCATTCCTTATTAGAGAAGAAAAGAGAAGTAGGAAGTGAGAAAGGGACTTAATTAAAGGGGACCTTCAAGCATGGGTAAAATGTCTTTCTAGTATCATAACCAGTGCTTATAGCCCATTTATTGTGTGTAAGAGATGCGTTTTGAATTTCCATTGATTTTTATTTTTTATTTTTTATTTTTTGAAATGGGAACCACATCATGCAAAGACTTATTCAACTTCCTTTACTGGTCAACATATAATGGTAAGAAATATATGAAAACACACATGCACCTAAGTAAATAGAAAGGCACAAAGAATACTGAATCCCCTTGAAGTCACACCCTATTCAAACCTTTGAATCCTTTCCAATTCCAGAAACTACAAAATTCACAAGTTCGTTAAAGTGTCATTAATGAAAAAGGAACTACACATTTCCAAAATAAGGAAAATCATAGACTTTGCAGGTGGGTGGGTGTTGTGGACTCATTGTCTATTGCATGAAAAAGAACCATGTCCTAATCATCAATAGCAAATTTCAAAGCTAGAAACTAGACACCAACAATTAAATAACAAAATAGTACATACCACCATCAAGTAACACATTACCACTGTACTTAGCACTTATTACCAAAAGGTTAGGAAATCACACCAAAATAAAATAAAATAAAATATAAAAGAAAGTGTAAAATATTCAAGAAATAGAAAATGTATTAATGATGGTGTAAAATGAAAAATTAGAAAATATTACCAACACAAAAACAATAAAATGTAAAATAAAGAATGTGAAAAATAAAAATTTATAAAACAAAAAGTTGAAAAACCAAGGAGCTACTTGTATGGTTAACATGGGTGGCCATCTCCTTCATGACTAATTTGAAAGGAGGAGACTCAAAATATGGAGTGTGGCTATCCATCTGATGAGGCATTTTTGTATTAGTTGACTTATGCTCATGGAAAGGTTTTATTTGTTGGATGTTGACTAGCTATTTCTTTTCTAGGTTCTCAGGTTTTTAGATCATCATTGCCTTAGAAGAAAAAGTTTCATAAATGATGTAAGTTCCCTTCCACAATGTTTGGAACTTAGTTCATTGAGGTACATGTCTGGGGTTCCAATAGAGAACCTTATCTTTTAGTTAAAATTTGACTTTTCTAATTCTAAGGTCATGATGTTTTTTGTTGTAGGTCTTATGCAACTCATTAGATGATAGGGCCACCAATCAGCTTTCGTCTAGCAGGTTAAGATTCATTAGCCTTTCTTTTTATGCTAGAATTAAATCAAGGTTGAGGTCACAGGCTATTGAAATTGTATGGAGCTTGGATTGAATAGGAAGTTTTGGTAATTTTTTGTACACAAGCTCATATGGAGAATAGTCTATACAAAGTTTCCATGTTGAGTGGTAGACCTAAGGGCATCATTGAATTTTGTGATCCAATCTTTCCTATATTTGCTAACAGTTCCTATTAGAATCCTTGTGATTTCCCTATTGGTAACCTTAGCTTGACCATTACCTTGGGGATGGTACGGTGTTGTAAGTTTATGTTCAACCTCCAAGCTTTATATGAGCTTCTAAAAAGTAGTGCTTGTAAAGTGAGTTCCATTATAAAAAATTAATGCACGTAGCACACCAAAACTATTTACAACATTTTGTTGTACAAACCGAGTAGAAGTAGAATATGTACAGTTGATGATAGCTACTGCTTCTATCCATTTTGTACAATAGTCAATAGTGACTATGATGTATGCCTTTCCATTTAACATGGGTGTGATGGGACCCATGAAATCAATGCCCTAGATGTCACAGGATTCTAGTGGTTGAATCCATTGTTCTGGTCCCTCCATTCAAGTAATCATTCCACCATCTCATTGGCATCATTCACAAGAGTAAATGTAATGATGAGCATCCCTAAATATTTTTGGCCAATAGTACCCTACCATCAGAATTTTAATGACCATGCATCTCCTAGCATAGTGTCTTCCACAAGGACCTTCATGAGCATCTTGGAGAACATGTAGTTGATTAGCATCAAGGACATACCAATGAACCAAGCCATCAACGCACACCTTGTAGAGATGTCAATTGATCTCCATGAAGTATTTTACCTAGTGAAGAAACTACTATTTTTTCCCATGGTCCAACCCTTGTGACATCTCCTGAGTGAGAAGATAGGTGAGAATCTCATCATACCATTTAGGCCCATTGGGAAATTATTCAGTTATAGCCCCAATAAAGAGGAGTTCATTAGGAAACATATTAGATAGTGGATTTTCTTCCTCTTTGTTGTCCCTTTGCAATTGAGACAAGTGATTAGAAACCACATTCTCAATGTCCTTTTGATCTACCATTGTAAGATTGAATTCTTGCAAGATAACTAGCCACCGTACGACATGGGAGCTCACCATTGGCTTGTTCACTAGAAAGTGGATGGAACTATGTTCCATGTGCACAAATGCCTATATCCAAGAACATAATGCCTAAACTTCTCTAGAGTAAACACCACTATCATCAATTATTTTTCTATAGTAGTGTAGTTCAATTATGCACCCATAATGCTTTGGTTGGTGACATGGATGTAGTATGGACATTTCTTGTCATCCATTTGTGTAAGCCCAACTTCCAAGGCATAATTTGATGCATCCATCATAACATGAAATGGTCTAAACTAGCCAAGTGTTTGTAGGATTAGAGTTTCTACAAGTTTTTCTTTCAACTATTGGAATTCTTTTTCACATTCCACAATCTAGACAAAGGGAGCATCTTCTTTGTCAGCTCCACTAATAGTTTTTTGATTTTAGAGAAATTCTCTATGAATTTTTGGTAGTAGCTAGTATGTCCAAGGAATGATCAAACATCTTTGACAGTTTCTTGTTTGCAAGTTATTCTTTGGATGATCCTTATTTTCTCAGGGTCTACCTCAATTCCTGCTTGTGATATCCTATCCCTTAATATACTGTCCTCTTGGATCATTAGATGACTCTTTTACCAATTGAGCCATAAGTTAATTACAACACATTGTTTTAGCACTTAATTAAGGTTTTCCAAGGCTTTCTCAAATGTAGCTCCATAAGTTGAGAACTCATCCATGAAGACTTCCACACCACTACTAGTTTTCTATTGATAAATGCTTAGAACCAGGCATTAGAATGTAGTAGGAGCATTAGATAAACCAAAATGCAACTTACAATATGCAAAATTTGCCTAAGAACTCATGAATGTTGTTTTGGCTTGGTCCTCTAGTACAATTTGAATTTAGTTATAGCCACTATAACCATCTAAAAAGCTATAGCACCAATGCCTAAATATTTTATCCAACACCTAATCAACAAATGACAATGAAAAATGGTCCATGAATGTTGCCATATTCAATAGCAAAAAGTTGATGCAAACCTGCCACTTGCCATCTTTCTTTGGCACAATTATGAGTGGATTAACCCACTCACTATCTGCAATGGGATAAATGAACCCTACCTTAAGGATTTGTTCGATTTCCTCCTTGATGATCTGCTTCAGTGTGGGGTTTAATCATCTCTATGGTTGTCTTTTTGGATTCATGGCTAGATCAATGTAGATGCAGTGCTGGTGTATCCTAGGATCAATCCCTATGAGTTTAAGATATGACCAAGCAAAAGCTACTAACCATTTTTCAAACACATTTAATTGCACCTTTTTCTTCTTTGAAGTAAGATCTGCATTGATTATGACTAGCTTTCCATTTTTTAGAAACACATATTCCATTCTAACAGGTAGTGCTTTCAGTTCAATGGCCTCTTACTTGAAACTTTTAGAAAGTTTCAACTCTCCCCAATAAGTATCATCATTTACATCATTAGATAGTTGGTTATAAACATGCTCTAGTTCATCCATGCCTATGACATATGCACATGTTAGGCTCTCAGTTGGTTCCCTGCAAAGTGTGCTACTCTCAGAATTAGTGGTCAACCATTGGGTGCCCTCCTATTTTATGGTTGTTGCACATAAACACCTTTGAATTTCTACTTCTAGTGTACGTTGCTTGCATGTAGAGATAGATGCTTACTTTATGACCCAAAGTTTCTGCACACAATTACACCTTGTATCATTGTACGCAATGCATGGAACTTACTTCTTCTCGATCTTTCTGAATACAATTCCTCTGGATATTTCTAAGGAAAGGTCTTTAATGTCCATTTTTTCATCAACAACGCTAAGCCATGCCCTTCCCATGATGATTGGAAAATTCCCTTTGCAATTCTCCATTTTGATCACTAGGAAATCGGTAGGATAAGACCACCCACAGATAGTGGTCACGATGACTTCTACCAATCCTAATGGAATATTCATGGATTAGTCTACTAATTCTAATTTTATATTGCTCTTTTTTAAAGGAGGTAGGTTCCATGTAGTATACATCTCATAAGATATCAGGTTAACACTAGAACTTGAGTCAAGAAGAGCTTTGCATAGTTTATTCCTAGCAATCTGCAAATAAATGAGAGGACTTCCAAGATCTACTAACTTCCTAGGAAGGTTTCCAATGTGGATCTAATTAAATACAGTGTGAGTAAGCATCACAGTAAGAATCCTAGGCAGTGTTTGGTTTGAAGAAGACTCAAAGGAATTTGACACAAAGAGAGATGGAGGAACATGGTTTTCAATCGCAAGTGTAGGTCAGAGCTTAGGTGGACTATCAAAGAAAGGTCTTTTCTTTGATTGAGTTTTTGACCCACTTGGTTGATGAACTAGTTGTAAGTTAATAGCCCTAGTAGCATTGCATTGTTTTGGTTGAGTTGGTAGTTCACATTACATAGGTGGAGCAAGTGGTAGTTGTGTGACTAGAGGAGGAACATGTGTAGGGACAAGAGGGAGATAAGAAGAAAAGGTGGCATCTCTTCTTTCATGTGAAGAATGAGTTTGATAATAATCAGAAGGATGGTAGTGAGATTAAAAAGGAGAAATGCAACTAGATGAGTCATGTAAAGATAAGAGTTACTAAATGTAATATCTATATGGATCAGGTTATCTGTAAGGGTATTGCTGCCTTGGCAGTGCTAGCACCCATGATTGTGGTTGCTACCACTTTGGATACTACTCATATGGTTGTAGTAGAGTTTTTCAAGGATAATAGTATTATTGTTGGTGGGACTACCTGAAATTACCTTGAGGATAAACTAATCTTCTAGATGTTTGCCTTTGGGTTAGTCATGGATTTATAGCATAAACCCTAGACTCCTATAAATGTGACACTATGGGGTAGCATCCCTTAAGATGTACATATTGGTAGATGTCACACTCACCATCATCATCTGATTTTCTTTCCACAACTTTTTCTATTACAACAATCTTTCCCATACCTTTTTAATAGGCATGTTCAACTTCCTTGTGCATTTTGTGCTCATGATCACTACCTTATTCTTTGTACTCTTTAGAAATTTTTAAGATATCTTGAAATCTATTATCCATGGAGTCCCATAATTGATCAATCTTGATCGTAATTTTAGATTGAAATTTTTGGAGTGGCAAGGTTTTCTTATTCACCACCACATCAAATGTGAACTTGTCCTCATTGTCACAAAATCAAACGTCCTTCTTGTGAATGGAAGAATTTTGGTTATACTCTTTTGCACTTTCTCTTTTTCTTAATTCACCCTCCTCTTTAGCTACTTACTTAATTAGTCTTTGTATCTGATGGGCACTTAATTCTAACAGTTGCCCTTGGGCATAGACACCAAGGGTTCTCCTCATTTCTGATTGAAGCCCATCTATAATGTGGCAAAGTTGATCTAGTTGAGAATAACCATGGCTAGGAAATTTGTGCATTAATGAATAGTATCAACTGATGGCAGCATCCAAAGGCTCGTGTGTTCCTTATTTCCATCCTTAGATCTACCTTCTTAAGTTGGACACTCTAGAATATGTTTGATATTGATCATTAAATAATTCAAGCATGGTATTCCATCATCTAATAGATTCCATCTCTAAGGACTAATACCAATTCTTTTCTTCTTTGATGAGCATCCTTAGGAACAACTTAAGTTTTTTTCATTCATTCTATATGTTCTACAAGGCACATGCATCATGAAAATCTTGGAGATGATTTTATGGATCAAAGCTATATTCTCCTTCGAACCAAGAAATATTGTTCATGTCTAGCCTTTTGATCTGGCTATCCTTCACATACCTTGTTAGAATTCATACTACCTTTTCAATATTGAGGATACTTTAGGTAGCAAGCAAAGGTTCATCAAGGCCTTGATCATGGTGCCTACGATGCCCTCTACTACCCCTTTGTTCATGGAGTTGAATGTCCATGCCCTTAATCTTGCCTTCCCTGATGGTCATTTTGGTCATTTCAATCATTTCAGTCTTGTCGGTCATTTTAGTCACCTCCATCACAGTCTCACCTTCTACAATTGCAATCAAATCCAGAGGAAGAAGAATAAGATGATGATGAAGGGTAAGATGAAGGAGAACTAGCACCATCACGGTGCCTACTACCACCTCTTTGGCAACCATGACCACAATCATGATCTTGTTTCCTGTCCACATCCTTGCCTTGACTTGCCTCTTTGGATCCTTCTTTGTCATTGGATCTATTTCTACCAAAACTAGGATTGTGAATTGTGGACTACAAGTTCTAGTTTTGACCTCTATCATCAAATTCAAAGAGAGGAATCTCACTAAGTAGAAAATCCCTAGAGAAGGATTTCCCATCATCATTTTGGTACAGCAGAAATGGGGAGTCATTAAATCATTTTTCCTTGATCAATCATGACGTTGCTTTAATTGGTGATCCCAAAGATGTTATGCCTCAGTGAGATGATAATCCCTAGCATCACTATCTTGCACAACATACTCAGCATGATGTTCTTGAAGACCTAGATGGATAAGTGCTTGGTGAAGCATTGCAAGCACAAATCAATCAAGTGGCAACACAATGTTACCCTTCATGTCACGCCACCATAGTTGTTCATCTTGATGTAGGATGAAGGTGAAATTAGGTACATACTCAGTAGGATGAGCATAAACCATTCGATATTTTTGAGGCATTGGTTGATTAGCTCCATCAAAATTGGGTGGAGAAGTACTCCTATGAGAAAAAGACATTTTCAATTAGATGATAAAAATGTAGTGTGCTATAAAATTTCTATTGTAGTAATTGTAAGATATGATATGACTCTAAGGTTCATTCCAATGATTTGAATGATTTCCACCAAGTCCTAGATAGTGCATGAAACAACCAAAAGGTACCCGAAAATGATGCTAATGATGAGCGATGAGGTACCCCTACACTCAACCATATGAATCACTAAGGCATTTACATGCAATTTAATTGAATTGCATGGATCTATAGTTCTCCAATGCATAGTTCCTCTAGAAAGTGAAATGGACATTGAGAACATTCGTTGTCTTCCCAACTACACTTATGAGGCTTAAGGGTATGGTTTAAGTATAATTGAGGTACATGATTTTTCTCATTTTATGTTTTATAAGTTTAATTTCCTATAACAAGAATAAAAGCTAGAGGAATTCAATATCATATTATTCTACTATCTAACTAGCTTAACACAAGTCACTACCCCACTTTCTTGGACACATCCTAAACACATATAATACTATTGGACTACCAAATGTTAAGTGGTACAGGGTTACCAAGCACTATATGTATCCTTGAAGTGGTTGTGCTCATGTTCATTAACAACTAGAAATTAATTGCTTAATTGAAATGCATTAAAGTAAAGTGCATTAATGGAAACATTAATCTATTCTCAGTGCTACAAGGATTGTCAAAAGAGTTCATTTTATTCCAGTCACACTACTGCACTTAGGTACATTAGTGTTTGAATAAAGATCCATAAACACTTAGAATCCTACTATGAGCACTTAGAAAATATTCTAACTCTAGAAAAAATAAACTGCAATAGCTTCACTACTTTTTCTAAAAATCTATATGGAAATCATGAGCTTGAGTGCTATATTTATAAGCTGGCATATACCCCCCGACATCAAATATCCAACATCGCATCTAGGCTCTGACATCAAATACTCGACGTCATAGCAAATGAAAAAATGTGTTTCATTAATAGTACTATTTGAGTGGAATGTTATCTTAACCTTAGGACTATTATCATTAGTTGCAAAATCCATAGTCATGGAGGATGCCACAACCAATGTAGTAGTATCCTTACCATCAACTAGATTGATATGGCTACTATGTCCAATAACTTGTATTACCAAGTGACTCCATAGGCTGCATTCTTTTTATTATTACCGTTCCCTTGAATATCATAGACCTACCACTTCACATACTAAATATCCTTCCACATATACTTTTCATTATCCCCAAAAATACTATGCACCTCATACCTTAACTTTTCTACCCCCTATGATGCCTATGAAAGGAAAAATACCTTTGCAGCCCTAATAATGCAATGTCAAGATAGTAGTAAATTTGCAAGTGGATAATAACTCAAGTGGTTCTCATCATAAGCCTTAGAAAATTCCATTCTTTATGTCTAATAGTCCACCGAAATTATCACATTCATTTGTGGCTATGAATTATTCTCAAACTACCTAAGGAATATCTAATGAGCCATCTTCAAACCAAAGACCCCAAAATGTTCAAAATATCATTTTAACTCATGTAGTTAGAGACTAGATAAAAGCAAGACATATTTCTAAGAAGAGAATTGATCCTATAAGCTCTCTAATAGATTTTCATATTACAAAAAATTATTCATGCAAAGCTCTATTAGACTCAAGTTCTAGTGTGAACTTAATTTTCTAACAAATGTACAAGATATAGAACCCACCTCTAATCAAAAAACATAATATCAAGTTAGATCTTATCGACAAATCCATTATTATTCCATTGGGATTTGTGTAGGATATTGTAACCACTATTAGTGGATGGTAACATCTCACAAAATTCCTAGTAATCCATATCAACAAGTGCAAAGGAAACTTTTCAATCATTACAAAGAGGGCTTGGCTAAGTATAGTTAATGCCAAGTTAGGAATCAAAGGCCTATCTTGAAAAGCTCTAAGGAAAATGATTTTGGCAAGATAGAGAAGAAGAGTGTTTTATGCATAATGTATAGTGATATAGGGTGCAATTATGTGTAATAAATACGAGCAATCAAAATCACATCTATTACAATATGCAAGATATTTGTCAAAACCACCAATATTTAAAGGTGTATATACTCAATAGTCACAAAACGAGAAGGTGTCTAGTGACTAACTACTGATAATAGCTCTTGTTCCACAATGAACGTGGAACCATTAAAGATCCTCACAACTACATAAATAAATAAGATGGATGAAATGGAATACATCTAAAGATAACTTTTTAAAGTACAGCATAGGAAAGAAGTAGAGATTGATTTGAGAGAGTTGGAAATCCTTGATATTCTAAACAAGAGCCCTTAGAACTAAAATCCTTATCAACATCTTTAGAATATGCATTTTTAGACAATGGAAAGTCAATAATCATAAGTGCCTAACTCATCAAGGGACAAAATGAAAAGTTGATGAAGCTAGTTAACAAATGTCCAATATCATTTTCTTAGTCATATCTTGAGATAAAAATAATATATCCATGCATACACCAGCATCAGATCTACATAGACTCCACTATCAAACCTAAGAGGCAATCACAAAGAAGGTTAAATCTAAAGTTATAATAAGTTATTAAGAAGAAATTTGAGAAACTTCTCAAGGTTGGGTTCATCTATTTTATGATAGATAGAAAGTGGATAAACCTATTTGTTATTGTACAAAGGCAAAGAGGGTAATGGAGGATCTCTATAAACTTCTAGTTACTGAATATGGTAATATTTAAGGATAATTTTCTGCTACCATTTGTGGACCAAATATTGAATACTATTGTAGGGAATAGCTACTATAGTTTTCAAGATGGTATAATGGTCATAATAAATACATATCACTCTAGAATACTAGGCCAAAATAACTTTCACAGGCCTTTGGAAGACTTTTGCATATAAAAAGATGCCATTTGGAATGTGCAATGCTTTTGTAACTTTTCAATGATTATTTCTTAGTATATTTTAGTATCAAATTATTAGGTGTATATAAGTCTTCATGGATGGCTTCTCTACCTATGATGCTAATTTTGGATAAGCATTGGACCACCTTGAGTAGGTTTTAAAATGATGCATGGAAACAAACCTGTGACTTAACTGGTAGAAGAGCCATTTCATGGCCCAAGAGAACATTGTCCTAGGATATCAAATTTTAGAAAACAGAATTTAGGTGGATCCTAAAAAGATCATAATCATCAAATAGACTTAAATAATTAGATATGTAATGTCATTCCTTAGACATATTGGTTACCATAGATGTTTCATTGAAAACTTCTCAAAAATCATCAAGCTACTTGGTGAGCTTACTAAGAAGGATGTAGTATTTAAATGGATAAATAAGTATGAACAAGAAGTCTAGTACCTAAAGTATAAGCTTATAAGAACACTAATTCTACATGCACCTAATTACTCTGAACCATTTCATATCATAATAGATGCATCCAACTATTATTGGAAGTAGTACGTAGACAAATGGATGATCAAAAACATCCATACTACATCCATTGTAGAAGTAGAAATATTTTAGGTGCACAATGTAATTACACCTCTATAGAAAAGAAACTCATGGTGGTGGTGTATTATCTTAAAAAATTTAAACACCATGTGCTTGGATACCCTATTTTTGTGTACATCAATCACAATGCCATATATTTCCTAATGAATAAGTGAACAATGAGCCCCTATGATATATGGTAGTTAGGGATCTTGTGGGAGTTTGTTTTGATAATGGTGGATATGAAGGAAACTAAAATTATAGTTTTCAATCATCTCTCTTCGTTAAGATGGGATTTTAAGGCTAATGAAGAGCTATTTTTTGATCAATTTCTAGATAAGCTTCTCTTTGCTAAGGCAATAGAACTTCAAGCACCAAGGGTTACAAAATAGTATGAAAAATTTCTATCCTATCTACTCACATAAAAAAACTCTCACAAAATGGGATCATAGGAGCAAGTAGTTGTTCCTTTACCAAGTAGTTGTAACCTCTACAAAATCTATACCAATGGCATAGTATGATGGTACATACCTAATACAGATTAACTATGAGTCCTCCAAGATACTCATGAGGGCCTTTTTGGGGACCACTATATAGGAAGAATAATGACTATAAAAATCTTAATTCCAAAATATTTTTAACCTAAAATCTTCATGGATGTCTTCCATATCACCATTTTGTGTGAATGATATTAATGAGATAGATAAATAATCAAGATGGAAGGGCCATAATAGTGGATCCGATCATTTGAGTCTTTTGGTGTTTGGAAAATTTATTTCATGGGATCCATCACGCTCATGTCTAATAGGAAATATTACATTATTTTTGTTATTCACTATTGTACTAAATGGGCTAAAGCTGTAACTATTCTTAAATGTACTTCTTTCTCTATAGATCAATTTTTTCAACAACAAGTGGTAAATAGGTTTGGTATGCCTAGGGTACTAATTTTTTATAATGGAATCCATTTCATAGGAGCTACCATTCATAAGTTACTAAAGTTCTTAGGGGTGAAACATAAAGTTACAACACCCTATTAGTCCAAGCTAGTGATCAAGTTGAGGTAACCAATAGAAAGATCACTAGAATCCTAACAAGGATCATTAGAAAATATAGGAAAAACTAGAGAACCAAACTCAACAATGTCATATGGCATATCACTCAACATGAAAAATTCCTCCAGGCTACTCTCCCTATGAGTTATTGTATAGAAAGTTATCTAAACTCCCAATTCAAATTGAACTTACTACACTTAACTACTATGTATGACCTTGATCTAGACATTAACCTAGCATAAAAGGAAATATTTATAACACTTAACATGCAAGATCAAAATCAAAGAATAGCCCTTAATATGAATGAAGTGAACAAGGCATACAAAAAAATAAAATGATGCCTGGATACTAAAATTTGAATTTAAACTAGAAGATAATGTTATCTATTTGGATCCCATGCATGTGCCTCAATGAAATAAGTTCTAGAGATTACAAGAAGGATCATACATTGTACACTCAACTTTTCCTTTGAGGACTATGATAATTTAATATCCAACAAGCCTTCAAAACTACATGTTGGACAACATCCAATAATTGAAAACCTTTATAAACTTTCAAGTAGCCAATCACAATGACAACACGTCAACCCAAGGATAAGCTTACTCTATTTTTTAAATCTTCTCCTTTCAACTTAATTGTGGAGAAGAATTTCATATACCATAATTCCTTGAAGAAGATGAAAAGTTTTTTTTTCTTTTTTATTACATCATTTTTTATATGTTTTTCATTTTCTTGATACTTTATGTTTATTTTATACTTTTTACTTTTTACTTTTTCAATGGTACCAATTTGTGAGCTCACAACATCTGCCATTGCATCTATCTTATGAGGAGATTTGTATCATGGTAGCATAATGGTTCTTTCACATGCAAAATAAAAGGTAACATGTGATCTCAATTCTCCAACAAAGTGGAAAAGGATCAAGAGAAAATGGAAAAGAGAGTTGATGTTGTGACATCCCCATTCCCAAATGGTATCGCTCCATAATGAAGATGGTGTTTCTTCATAACTAAACTTGAGATTAGTGTAACAATGCTTGAAAAGGGTAGTTGAAATTAAGATCCAAAAGGACATGTTGTAATAATATACATGTCTCTCAAGGTGAACTTTGGAGATTTCACCTAAGGTATTTATACCCAGGCATTAGAGGTCATATTAGCATGGGAGTTGCAAAGCTAATAAAGACAAGTAACAAGTGCTAGATGAAGTGGAATAGAAAGAGTACTAGCCATCCCTTATGGCTGATGATAGGCCTAACGATGGTGGAAGTAGTAGATTACCTCTAAGAAATAGATGCTGAAGGAAGAAAATCCTAAGGAACACTTAGAGCATGCCCCAAATACACTAATCTACATCAATAAAGCATTATTCTCTTTTTCCTTAATGTCGAATGTTACCCATATTTGAAATTTGCTATATTATATTCATATGCCTAATGTTTAATATAACATATCTTTAAGGTTTGCCATGACATCCAGGAATAGGATGTTAAAGTTGTATTCTCTTCTTATCTTTCTTCTTGATTCCTATGACTTCTTCATTAAACTTATCATCACTCATCCTATAAATTGTAAAAGGAATTATGTCTTTGTAATGTATTATTTCTTTTCAAAAATGGAAACAAAAATACACCTCTTTGAAGATCTCTTGGAATACAAGAACTAGTTATGGGGCTAGAAAGACATGTTACTCATGCTTGAAGGCATTCCTCTTACTAAGGCATAAATTTCTTCCTTAATAATCTCTAAAATACTTTAATCTTCTCTTTTCTTATCTTTCTAGAGTAATTCTCATTCTCTATGATTGTTTTGAATGCATGTTGGTAGTAGAGGAGGAACACATCAATGTAAGGCCACCACTCATGGTATGTACCTTGTCTAGACTTAGAATAGACTAGTATCAGGATCATCAATTACACCTTTTACAAAGAATGTCTTGTGGATATGATCCAAATTCTTCTCTCTCAACCTCTCTCTTAACCTTTCTAGCACTCCATTTTTGCATCTCACTTCCTTGTACCATTGCCATTTGCTAGTTTCTTCTTTGGATGCTACATGATCCTTAGTCAATCCTTTACAATGATATGATGTTTAACCTAAGTCACCATTCATCATCTAGGGTTTCTACAAACTTGTTGTAATGGAACTATCAAAGGACATTTGAGGCATCTTCTTGCTTTGGGAAGGATCCACTTACATATCCTTTGATTTCCTTTAATTTAAGCCCCATAATCATAGGTCCTAATTTGGTTCAAACAACCTTGATAGCCCACATCATTTAGTTTTATGTCAATTTCTATTTAAAAACATGTTATTTTTCTCATTCCATATGCTTGATTCACTCCAATGCATGAACTAGAACCTAATAAAACATTGTTATCTTACTTTCCTATCTTTCTAACTTTCATTTAGCTCTCATTTTATCCCAAAACTCTTCAAAAATTCCTTATAATTCAAAATGGAAATATGGTAGCATCATCACATCTGCATCAATGTAGTCAGATACATTAATGCATCCCTCTTGATGCATCCCCATGGAGGTAATGCAAAAATCATATAAACACACACTACACTTCATTTTTTTACATTCTACTTCAAATGCCAAAGGATTTTTTTCCATTTTTCAAATTCAAAAACCTTCACAAAGCCATACCTTCTTCATTGCTTATTCATTTTTACCTATTTTTTTTATTATTGAGCATCCATAAATATGTCTTCCATCATGGGAACATCAATGCTAGGTTTGGCAACTATTTTTTGAACATCTCATACAATAGATATTAAAATAATATTAAAATAATGACCCCAAGAATTATTACCAACAACCAACCTTCATTGAAAAGAAAATAAAATAATAATAGAATTTTATCATATGTCTATGATCGCAAAATAAGTACTTATGATAAAATTTCAATTGGTCACCATATTTAACCTAATCAAATAATTAAAATGTATCCAAACTTAGAAAGATTATATCCAAATAACTAATCTAGAACTACTTTTGTGATTGTAAAGGGTGCCAAAACAAGAATTGAAGGTGAGAGAATCATTACAAATCCAAGAGAAAAGATCTTATGGAGGAAGGAGATAAGCATAGTAACAACAAAAATAACCTAACCTCAAGAGTAAGTTACCAAGGTAACTCATGCTACTAAACCTTTGCATGAGGAGCCTAAGGTGAGATCTATCTATCATATTTCCACCACAGAGATAGGGCAATCCATTCAAGATGAGGTCCAAAGACTACAACTGAAGTTGGAGGTCACATTTACTAAGGTCTACCTAGAGAAGGTTTGAAGTAAAGAAGTTCAAAGCTTAGTTCTTTAGAAGTTGAACTTTAGACCTTTCCTACAGTTAGCACCAAAAGTGGTTAGGACCCAACTACAAGGATTTCAACTCTATTCCATTCTCTCCACTAGTGGGGAATGATACATGGGACAAACTTATCTCTTATGGAACAATATCAAGGAGATGCAATAATTAAGATCAAATACATCATCATCTCCTCCTTGGTTGAAGTGATCACAGGAGCCCTTGAATTGCCTAACATCAAATAAAAGTTGGTAGAGATCTTAACCCAAGAGGTTCATAAGGTAAAGAAAGAATAGGTTTAGTGGTGCTATGGAGTGGACTTCAAGGAGTACAAGGCCATTACTATAGCATAGAGAGTGTATTTAAAAATCACTATCTATCACCTTAATCCCATGATTAGGCCAAGCATGATAATTGTCTTCTCTGTAAGGGGATGCATGGCTCTATGTAGGAAGTTCCAACTCAACTTTCCCTAACTTCTCTTCTTGGAAATTTAGAAGTGCTTTATGGAAAATAAGAAGGGTAGGAAGATATTCCTCTTCCTGGCCTAATTTGAAAACTTTTAAAAAGAAATGAAATAATCTTCTATGTCAATGAAATCGTCCACAAGGCTTCTATTGCATCATGATAGAAGATGATGAAGGATAAAGTTCTTACCAAGCTTCTAAAAGAGGAGTTGCTATTTACACCATCACTTGCAACACCAAAGATAACTCTTGAAATGCTAGCATCTACTAAATTTCTAAGTGTTAGGAACAATAGTTACAGTAACAAGACTACATAAATAGTGGTGAATCCTCTATATACCATTCAGCCTTGAGCCATTTTAATGGGATCACTAGGACCATTAGTAAGTCAATACATGAACTAACCCCAATCTTTTGCACATGAAGACACTAGGAACCTATTCACATCAATCCTAGTATCTAAGAAGGTATGGTGTCGATTCTAGGATAAGCATTCCCTATCTCTAGAAATGTAGTGACCTTCTCTATCATGCTAGAAGAAGGGAAGAGAATAATAGTCTTAGTCATGCCACATAAGGGCTAGAAAACTATAGTAGAGATGATATTAGATAGGGTTGGAGAAGTAATAAATGCTTCCATAGTGTTTGTTCATGATGTTGCTACCTTGGTTGATGTCCAAATATTTATAAGAGTTGATAGTAGAGGGATGAGTGCAGCATAACACAAAGAAGTACTATAGCAATTGGTCAAAACTAGATAACAGATTCTAAAGTTCTTCAATCTCACAAAAGATATTTCATCAACCCAATTGTAGTTGCTAGATACAAGAAGGCAAGTTGCTTATTATCAATGTTTAACTCAAGGAAGTTACCATTAGCAATCAATGATTGGCAGCTGAGGTTGTAGAACTTAGAGCCTACTTATTTGATCCATTCATTCTCAAGTATAAAATTACAAGGAATGAAGCCTTTTAATTACTCTAACAAAGACTATAGAAGGCTAAGAATTCAAAAAATATGTTGATCTTTGATATGTCACTATTATAAGTAATAGTGAATACTTCTAGTTGTGAACTTCAATGGATTTACAAAGAAAATTTTGTGTTAATCTAGGAAAATCATGGTCTACATAATGCTAAATAACAAACTAACTAAATAATGGAGTACATTCATGACTTGTGGGAACAAATTTCCAAGGTAAACTAGGGTATGAGAAAGTCAGCTACGAAGAATGATAATATCTCAAAGAAGGAGGTTCACACCCTTCACTAGAAGACTACCATTGAGATCACCTCCTAGAAGATTGAGGCTCTAAAATAAGAAAAGGTGAAAAAATCACTTAGGGATCACATCAGGATGCTCAAAGAGATCAATAAGAAAAAAATAAAACTAATGAAGGAAAATGTAAATGAAGCTCTCCAAAAACTCTAGTAAAGAGGCAATATATGCTAGCACATCTTTGATTTCCTCAATGCCTATAATCAAGCTAAGCTTCATCTGAAGGAGTTGCAAATTGAGGATATGATAAAATCCATGAAGTTAGCCAATCTCCAATATGCAAACTTGGCAAAGCTAATAGTGGGGAGCTGAAGATCAAAATTGGAGAAGTAGGTGACTAGCTCCTATCTCCTTTATAAGGCAAAGTTTAAACTCCATGAACAAATTAAGAAGAATCCTCAAGTATCTAATGTAGAGCTTCAAGTTCTTAAGAGTATATTTGAAAATCAAAGATTACTTACTGAGAACTTGACGAAGAGGATGAATGACTATCAGGAACTAAAAAACCTTGTCTACACCTTCAATATTGTAATGATGAAAAACTTTAGTGCGAAAAATCGAAGATCTTAGTGTATAATAATTTCACCTTAAGATCAACAAGTCTCAAAAGGACCTGATGTGCCTTAGGTGGTCTTGTTGATCACCTAAGGACTTAATAATCTATTATAGGGATGAGAATGGAAAAAATGAACACTAACATATGAATAACAAATCCAACACTAGATCCACAAGCAAATTGAGAGACAATGTAGAAAATAAGAGAAAATGTGATAAAAAAAACTTCAAACTTATATTAATATTAATGAAATATATGGTGAGAAGGTATGGAACTAGAAGCCTTAGTGGCTTTCAAAGTGTAAAATTTCAAATATTCCACAAATTCTTGCAAAATCATCATTGAACATTTGGGGTGTGGGTGGGTAAGGTGTATTCTATGGTCCTCCCAAATGTGTCTTGCTTGTTAGATCTACTTCTAGAGGAAAACTGCAATGATTTCTTGATGCTCACAATGATGAGCACTAGGGAAATAGCTCTTGCCACTGATATCTCTTTGCTTCACTTAGGTTCGAAAGAGTTTTGAAGATTTAAAAGTCCCTCAAAATGGCATTGGCTCTTGCTTAAATAGGTCATGATTTATTGTTCCTACATTGACATTATTTGGAAAATTTTCCTAGCATTATTTATAGTTTTTTAAATATTCACACTAACCAGACATTTTAACCTTTTATACTATATTGTTTTTAACAGTTACATTGGGACTGACAACATTTTTCACATCATAAGCTCAATTACACTAGTTTGGTGTAATTAATAATATTTTTAATATTTTGAAAAATGAATTACACTTTACAAGTTGATAATGCTTCAAGATTTTGGTGAAATAGGATTACAAGATAGATTTTCTAAAGGGAGATTGAGGGATTTGTTTTGCTCTCAAATTTGACTAGATTTAGATTGAATAATTATATAAAAGTAATTTATGTTTTCCCCTTTGGTTACAATGCTTTCCTATTTTCAGTTGAATTTTCATTGAGGTGTTTCATTAACCACTCTTTGTTGATGTATAACAAAGGATCTAAAACATCACTAAAGGTCCATCACCAATGCTTCTCTTTCTACACTTGATTTTGTAGCTATTGAATCATGCCAAGAAGTAATTATGATAGTGAAGTAAGGTTAAAATAGAATGATGAGAATTTGGAGTGAGTTATTTTGGGTAAATTAGCTATTCAAAAATGGTTGAACATGCTAATGAATAATTTCAAATGTGTCAACATCATGGTTTATGATTTAGTGATATGTTCACTAGCTAGCGATTAGTTTGCACTTTGTGTTTGGTTTACTGGTTTTCGATGCTTGGGTTTGGAGAATCTAGTGCTTTGTCATGGGCTACTTCAGCCACTTGGATATTTATTGTTTTTGAGCCATTGGTTTGGTTTTCTTTAGGCTACTTTAGCCTCATAGCTTTCTTGGTTTTCATCCCTCTTTTTTTTTTTTTTTTTTTTTTTGTTCTTTTAGAAGTGAAACCTTCTTTGTGTTTCAATGCCAAGGCCAAACTTTTATAATCCTACTAAATGAAGTATTTGGAGATTCAGTGAATGGATTGATTGATGAAGAACATCACATTGCCAAAATGCAAGAATCTCACATATAAGCTTTTATTGTAAGTAAGGTATTAGAAGCTAAAATGGTTGCATGGTTGCGGCTCAAAATGGATAACAAGAATGACATTAGGAAAGTACCACTAGCATGGTCAAGCAAGCTAACTAAATCTCATGCTTTGATATCATGAGGTAAGTTACTACTATGATGAGCCATGTCTCTGTCATGACTCTACGTTCATCCTATAGACACAACTTAAAGAGAACAAGAAAATAGATCAAAGAAACAAGAGACTACAAGAGATAACATGAGATAACAAGTAAACATTAGCCACCATGAGATACAATTAGTAGAACTTGAGAACATTATACCTTTTTTGGTAGATTTATATAAAATTTGTAGTGTTTTAAGGCTAAAGAGAAAAGATCATGCACACTTGCTTGTTATAGGTTATAAAGTCCATCAATGCTACATGTTTTTATAAATCTGCAAACTAAGACAAACAAAGACTAAGAGCAAACAGATTAAGGTTAGATATAATATTGCTTAGGATAAGAATGGTTAACTGGATTGGTCAATTCATTCCCTTCTAGATCTATTATCTTAAAGGCTCTGTTGCCATAGGCTTTGGTCACCAAGAAGGATCCTTTCCAATTAGCTAAAAATTTATTTGCATCTTCATAAATAGTCTTGAGGATAAGGTCTTCTTCTTTGACTTTTTATCAATTCATATCATGATAGTAGTGTTGCCTTTTTTTCTGTTAGTATCATTCAATGTTGATAAGCATTTGTATTCATTACTCTTCCACTAAATCTACATCAATGGTACATAGCTCATTATTTTGTTCATCGTTGATATAATTAAGCAGAGCTACCCTCAAAGATGAAACCTACAATTCAAGAGGTAAACTAGCTTAAGATCCATGAGACAAATTATATGATGTGACACCAATTTTATTGCAAAATGCTATTCTATAGGCCCATAATGCTTATAACAGCTATTCATGCCACTTGCATTTGTGATTGTTTAGCATGTTCTTTAGAAGATTGATGATAACCTTGTCTCTGGTTGTGGCTTAATCATTGGCCTCTAGATAATAAGGCAAGAAGAATAAATTCTTTATGTGAAATTATTTATGGAAGGCTTGTGTTTCATTATTGCTAAACTATGGGTTTTTTTTTTTGTAACAATGGCTAGAGTTAGACTAAAATGTGACACTATGTTATCTAGGATAAACTTACAGACTTGTTGCAAAGTTGTTTTCCTTAAATAAATGGCTTTAATCCATTTCATGAAATACTCAGTTGTAATGATAATAAATATGCTTAGTAGAGTACTTAGGCATTATAAATCCAAGAATGTCAAATTTTCATTGTTAAAATGACCATGTAATTTGAGTGTTATGTAACTCTATTAGTGGCATGTGTATAGTGTTACAATTTTTTACCTTTTGCATGTAGTCATTTTTCATATAAGGCTAGTAGTATCCTAAGCATCTAATCTTAGCAACCATGGCTCTAGGTCCTATATTTCCTCCACATATGCCATCATGTACCTATTGTAGGACCATATGGGCTTCTACTTTACTCAAGCATACCAACAATTTGCCATCATAGGACTTTCAGCATAATGTATTATTAGTGAGAATGACATATTTTTAAAATCATTTAAGTAGGACATCCTTTTCAAAAGTAGTTAGATTTTTTGTAGGGTTACCATGAATGAGGTAGAACTTGATGTCATCATACCATTCATGTTAAGACATCTTGTCTATAGTTACTATGGAATTGCTTTTAGTGTTCTAGGTGATGGGATGATCACAATTTTCCATCATGTAAGGTATCTTGCTAAATGCATCAATTATCACACTTAAGGATAATGTAGCTATGGTGTCAATGAGTGTATTTTCAGCTTGAGGAATGTGTTGAATGTCGACTTCTATAAACTTTTGAATGAGTGTTTTAGCTAGGTCACAGTATGATTGTAAGTGTTTGGCTTTATAAGCATATACTTTAGTTAGTTGGTTGACCACTAGTTTAGAATTGTCCTTCATAATTAAATATATTAATCTATGATTACGAGATATCATAAATCCTTTAATTAGCCCTTCATATTCTTCCACATTATTAATACATCATAGCTTTAAAAAATATGTGAAAGGTTGGATTTCAGTAGAGGGGAGTGCAATGATGATAGCGACACTAGTACCATGTATGGTTGAAGCTCTATCAAAATTCATAATGGCCTCATAACCTTCATGCACATTATTAATAATGTTGGCATGCTCATTTAAGAACTTGGGATCTAATGCTACATTGTTCTCAATTAAAGAACTAGTTAAATATGTGGCTATGGCTTGATCCTTGGTTAACTCTTGTAATAGGTAGTGTAAATCAAATTTGGTTGTTATAGCTTTCCATCGAGGTATTCGACTACTCTCATGAATGTTGGAAGTAATGGCTCTTAATATGTTGTCTTTGCATATGATATTGACTTACGTTCTAAAGAGGTAGTGTCTCCATTATTTCAAGGAAAATACTAAGGCTAAGTAATGGTTCTTAACTTTAGTGTACTCAATTTCAAAGGCTACTAATGTGTGTCTTAAATAGTAAATAAACCTCTTTGCTCCATCATCTTATTTTTGATAAAGAAAAGAAGCTATGGATGTATTAGAGATTGCAAGGTATATGAAGAATGGTTTATCTTTTTGAGGTGGGTACACAATTGGTAGATGAGCTAACTCTTGCTTAATGTTATCAAATGTTTCTTGGCATTGATCTATCCATTCAAAATAAATTCCTTTCTTAACCAAGTGTTGAATGGGTTGTAACCTATCCCTAAGTCTTGAGATGAACCTACAAATGAACTATACTCTTCCTTTCAAACCATGTAGTTCCTTAATGTTACTAGGTGCTAATAAGTTGGTTATGACTTAACTTTATTGGGATCAACACGTATTCTTGCTGCAAAGACTATAAAACCAAGAATTTTTTTTGGTTTTAATACCAAATACATAGTTCTTAGGATTATGTCAAAGTTCATATTTGAGACAATGTTGAAGGACTAACTTCAAGTCTTGTGCATAGTCGTTAGCTACCTTGGATGTCACTACTATATCATCAACATAGTCATTGAGTAAACCTAGCATGTAGTCACTAAATATATAAGTCATAGCTCTTTCATATGTTGCACCTACATTCTTTAGGTCAAAAGGCATCGTAGTGTAATGAAAGGTTTTCCAAGGGGTCATGAATGTTATGTAAAGTTGATGTTTTGGGTTGATCCTAACTTGGTTGCATCCTAGAAACCCATCCATAAAGGATAGTAACACATGGCTAGTCGTAGTATCGATAAGTTGATCAATGTTAAGCAAGGGAAAGTCATCCTTGATTGTTGCTTTGTTGAGTTCATGAAAATAAATACATATGCAGATGCTTCTATTCTTCTTAGGAACCACCACTATGTTGGAAACCCAGTTTGAGTAATCGATAGCTTGAATAAAACTTGCATAGTAAAGTTTCTTAATCTTATTATGAACTCATAGAAATAAATCTAGTTTAATCTTGCACACCTTTTATTCCACAAGTTTAATTCTAGGACCAAGTATTATGTTGTGTTGAACCAAGTGTGGATCAAGTCTAGTCACATCTTCATAGAACCAAGCAAAGGCTTTAATATTGTCCTATAGAACCTTGGTGATGTATTGAGTAAGTTTAGGTTCAAGTGAGGAACATAGCTTGAGGATGTTCCCCTCACCATTATGAGTTGCAATAGGAAATTCCACTAGGAAATCTTCTATGATGTCTCTAGCCTCTAGGTCTAGAGTTTTGAATATGTAATCAAGGCATTCTAAAGTGTTCTCAATCAAGGCTATGTATCCTAAGACGTTTCTAGGCTCAAGATCTAGGTATTCATAGTTGATTAGTCGAATAACATCATGAAAGGATCCATTTAGGCTTAAAAGCAAGCAAAATTGTTACTGCATTTCCATGGTTTAATCCTATAATAGAAACATATTAAATGGCATCTACATGGTATATTGGTTAAAAAATAATACTATAATATAATATAATAAATAATATTAGTTTTCTATCTTTGTCATTATATTGTCAAAACAAGGAATAATTTAACAAAAAGGGCACAAATGCATAAAATAATATATTTAATTGCTAAAATAGGTCACAATTGCATAATATCATTTCTCGTTAGCATTTTTGGGAAAACTAGATAGCGTGTAGGAATTGTTTCTTTACTTGACAACATTTTTGAGGGTTAAGGCAACGTGTAGGTAGTGTATTTGTGGCTTGGTAGCTGATGAGACGCGATATGCACAAGCCACGATATCGCGTATGCGATATCGTGGCCACCGCGACATCGCATCCCCTACGATATCGCGTACGAGATATTGTGTCATCCCCTGCGATATCATGTACGCGATATCGTGGTCCGCCGCCAAATCTATAAATAAGAGGCGGCACTCCCCTCATTTGACATCATAGGCAAAAAGTAGCGAAGCTCTAGCAGATTGATCACCCCAGAGATAGAATATTTTCCATGTGCCCGCAGTAGGAGTCCCCCAAGTGAATGGTTCTTTATTCAAGCAGCTTTGTACCTGAACGCAAGTTGTGTACGGAAATAAAGACGAGCTTTGTGGATAAACCTTGCAATGCATGGATAGGTTTAATTAATGTTAGTTATTGCTTTCCTAGTAACGCAGCATGAGTACGACTTGGTTACGAGCATTGACGAATGTGTACGGCTAGCCAAGGAATAGGCTACTCATCCCGATTAGATTCTCTCACCCTTACCTCCTAGAATGTGGGACAAGTACGACTTGATTACAAGCATCTACGGATGTGTACGGCTAGTCAAGGAATCGGCTGCTTGTCACACTTAGGCTAGTTAGGTGCCTCAGTACGATCGCTTCGAGCACGTGCGTCACGTGTGGTAATCCCAGTAACGATTAGCATTTGGTAGCCACAGTTGCACAGTTCAGGGTGTATACGGTAAGTGGGAACGGATG
>MNCI01007215.1:1054066-1065214 GCA_015680685.1 Gnetum montanum
AAGCCGCGATATCGCGGCCGCAGCGATATCGCGGCCGCAGCGATATCGCAGTCCACCGCCAAATCTATAAATAAGAGGCGGCACTTCCCTCATTTGACTTCATAGGCATAAAGTAGCGAAACTCTGGCAGATTGATCACCCTAGAGATAGAATATTTTCCATGTGCTCGCAGTAGGAGTCCCCCAAGTGAATGGTTCTTTATTCGAGCAGCTTTGTACCTGAACACAAGTTGTGTACGGAAATAAAGATAAGCTTTGTGGATAAACCTTGCAGTGCATGGATAGGTTTAATTAATGTTAATTATTGCTTTCCTAGTAATGCGGCATGAGTATGACTTGGTTATGAGCATTGACGAATGTGTGACGAACGTGGGACAAGTACGACTTAATTACAAGCATCTACGGATGTGTACGGCTAGTCAAGGAATCAGCTGCTTGTCACACTTAGGCTAGTTAGGTGCCTCAGTATGACCGCTTCGAGCACGTGCGTTACGTGTGGTAATCCCAGTAACAATTAGTGTTTGATAGCCACAGTTGCACAGTTCAAGGTGTGTACGGCAAGTGAGAACGGATGTTGACGCTAGGACTTAGTGTTGTAATTAGAGTTAGTTTTAGTCTCTCAACCCTTCACCCCTTAGCATAGGAGATAAACCAGAAAAGACCAAAAAAATCATATACCTCGGACTTACTTAACCATACACCGTGACAACAACAAGTAAGTCTGGGAAGACAACGATTAATTAACCCCAAGTGTTCCTTGCGGCGTTTAGGTATTTAGTCTGCGGAGTTCGACCAGATCGCGCGTGCTACGCTGGTTTCGTATGGTTGAGTGTAAGGGTACCTCGCCACTCATCAAGCATTTTTGGCCAATTACACTAGCATAACGTTTTTGACTCTTAACATTTTTGGTTTGCATGTGGGATCCACATGATAGCATTTTTAAGTATAATGGCAGCGTTTTTGTCCGGAAGGTAGCATTTTTTATCATTTATGTAGGGATTTTTATTTCAACAACGTTTTTGAGGCAAGCTTAGATTTTTTAACTACCTGTGCTTAGCGTTTTTGCCCAAACTTGGTATTTTTGGGATTTCTTGAAAAGGGTTGTCAGCATAGGGTAGAGGGAAGAGAAAGTGTCAGCATTTTCGACAGCACTCAGCAAGGAGAGGGGCAGAGAAGGTAGCATTAGGAGGCATCCAGGCCAGCATTTTTTGCCATTTACACTTTAGTGGCATAAATACCAGCATTTTTTAGGATCTCAAGAATCTCACGGAATCCAGGTTTAATAGTGTTTCTGAGTTTTTATACAAAAATTTTCATTCCCTTTGCATAAATCCCAATCTTGACATTTTTAATCAAGATTTAATCAAGGGCATATCACTTTGTTGTCTTATCTTTCTGGTGCAGGGCTTCTTGTCAGAATTGTGAATCAATCACCAGAACATGAAAACAATCACTAGATTTTTCGGACAAGACTACCGAATCCATTCGTAGGAGAGGCATCAACATCTGTGATCCCATCTCCCCAACATTTTCCTTCGTTTCTTGCCTAATTCCTAACGTTTCCTACCTTCCAAGCTTGTTTTTGTCAACTTTTTTGACCAGAAAAGACCAGGGTCTTGGATTTTTCCGACAACATAAAGGTGATATTTGGTTTTTGGACTTCTTATGTCGACATTTTGGGGTTTTCCCTAGCCATGTACATAAGATTTTTTACCTGTGCTTGCCCATATTGTGGAATTTTTTAAAATTTTCCATGGTCACAGGGGCCAACATTTTTAAATTTTCCCTTCCTTAGAGTCAATGTTTTTGACCTTTCTGCTTAGGAAAGGCAGAGCAACAGGGTTTCATGCTTATAATGCAGCATTTACAGGGTCTTAGGATCAATCGGTAGCAAATTAGGATTTTTTAATTGGTCGAAAACCATCATTTTTGTAGTTTTGAGCCTAGATAGGTAGCGTTTTTTATTCTCCTGCCTAAATATGGTAGTTTTTTTGACTCTAGATTGTCCAGGAGTAGCATGAGATGTTTTTATTACCTGTATTATCATCGTTTTTTGATTTTTTCACCTGTTCTACAGTATTTGTCTTTCCTTTCCTACCGATGAATGATGGCATTTTTGACATTTTCATGCCCGAAATCATAGCGTTTATGGGATTTTCCACAAGTATGGCAGCATTACTGTAAATTTGTACCTGTGCAAGTAGCATTTTTAGCCCCAGCCTTGGAAAATCTGTGAATTTAGTTTCTTCCCCCGATCCTTAGAATAGCAGCATTTTTTATAGTTCCGGGTGATTGAACTATAGCATTATTAATTATTTTCGGGTCCTAAGACTACTGTTTTTACCTCCTTGTCTTAGGAGAATAGCGTTTTTGCACTTCCCATCCTGGGATAATAGCGTTTTGATGTTTTTCTGGGTTTTCAAGAGAAGGATAGCGTTATTGGCAATTTTGGTGTATTTCCTGGCCTGAAGACTAGCATTTTTGCGGTTCTTGGCCTTGAAAGCCAGCCTTTTTGAGGTTTTTGGCCTTGGAGGCTAGCGTTTTAATCTTGGTTACATATTTTATGTAAGTTTAAATGTTAAGAGGTTTCTAGGTTTTATGGCAATTGTTTCAAGCAAAGTGTAATTCTAGTCATGTTTATGTGCTTGGGTACTCTATATCCCTATTTCCCTTGTCTACACTATCAATTTTATGTTGTTTTAATACATAATTTTTAAAGGTTTGGTTTTAATGCTAAGCTATGTTCTAATAGTTATATTTTTTGTCAACTTGTGTATAGGCCTATGCTAAAATGGATCCTCATTGTGGTAGAGATGGTGGGCATCCTACATTGCACGTGAATGATCGTCCTTAATAGTCCCATGGTTAACATGACTCTACATGAGAAATCCCACGTGTGGTTCAAGCTTGGAGCCAAAGAGTTCTTACTATCTCTACTATAGAACTTCAATGTGACTGTATGAGCACACTTGGCTACAGATGTTATTGTTGTGATCACAAAGACTCTCTTAGCAACATTGCCAAACTATATCTTAGACTATATTATTAACAATCCTAAGGCTTGTGTGGACTTGAAACATCATTAGAATTCATATTATGCAGGTATCCAATAGTTGTCATGCATTTGGGAGATGTCAATCTATTCAGAGTATAATACTGACAACATCTTGATGTTGGGTCACAGGCCAATTACTTTATTCCAAAATCCTCCATGCAATGTCTACATGTTGGAAAGGTAAGCTTTCACTCGATTTGACATGTTTATGTATTTGATTGCATGGTCACTTATTTGACTAGTTTTATGTCTATTTACAAGTTTAAGGTTCAAAGAGGACTAGTGTCGAATGACCAAACTTTGTCCTTAACCCGTACAACCTTGGAGGAATTCAAGCAAGGAGATAACATCAAGGTGCAAGTGAGTAACCAACTTGGCATAGAGGCTACTAGGTATAGGATGTAGTATTCTCAAGTGTACCTAAAATGTGTGGTTGTCAAGAGCATCCATGAGTTTTGGAATCTCTCAGACCTTAGAGTGTGCATACCAGTTAAATGCAAAGTTTTGGCTTTGTCCACTAAGTTGAGTAAGTTGAGTAAGTTGGTGAGTCATTGTCTCTGACCACTAAGAACATGAGTGGTCGACGTGAATGTTCGCCAGGTAGCATGGGGATAAAGCCTATAGTTACATAGGACAAAGTAGAGAGGGTCAAGAGGCAATGTGCTAACATTGAGGGGGCTACCAAGGAATGCATTAAACACCCAAGAGAAATCATTGCAATTTAAAGTAAAAAGGCATATAAATTGAATCTTGAAATAAAGCTTAAGAGGGTTCAACAAGTTGTGGACCATATGCACATGTATTTTTAGCTTATTATTATATTTAGATAACTTTCAATTAAATTGTTTATTAATTTAATATTTTGTTATGGCTTTGTGTGCATGGGACCAACATGAATTAGTGGCCAAGGATGCAATGGGGGAGGAGCAACTATGCAAGGAGGAAGAAGATCAGATGGTGAAAGAAATGAATGATGTTCTAGACTCCATCTTACTAGATGGCTTTCCTCAAGAATATGACCCTCTAATGGACATTCCTCATGATCTCCCTAGTAAGTGTTAAATGCTTTTCTTGGTCATTTTGAGATTTTTGTATTTTTCATATTGTTGTTTTATTATTATTGTAGACATATATGACATTAGTTATCATGGATTTTATAGGAAATAAGGCTCCTTTGAAAACATTCACATTCGAATCTAGGCCTTGGAAAAAAGCATGAGACAAGGTGGAGTTCAAGAAATGAGTAATAGATAATATGGTTAATAGACTTCAACATTTAGATCTAGGAGCTTGTAAGGAATGTTATAATTTTTGTTTAGCATTTTAAGTTTTTAATATTCTTATGTTTTCATGTTTTTTATGATCTTATGTTTTCATGGTTTTCTAGTGTTTATGTAACTACCTCTAAAATCCATTGGAATCCCAATAGTCATGTTAAGTTTTATGAGCTTCTAGTCTTACCTCCTGATCACAAGAATGTTCCTAGGAAACTTTATAAAGGATTCATGAAATATGTTGAATCATGTATGGAATCTCTTTGGGAATATTAGTGCTTCATGAATTTCTATGGAAACATCTTGTAACTATGGCGGCACAAGTGAAGAAGCTTTTTGATGAAGTTCAAAGCCTTAAGGATCACAAGGAGTTTATAGAAACTCATGTATCTAATAGGGATACTTTGAGAACAAACGAGATAGATTGGTCTCAATATTAGTTTGTTGTACAAGAAAGGGTTGTTGCAACCAAAAGTAGCTTAGAAAAGGATGTGAAGGTAAAGATGATGGTACATAAGATGCAAGAATGGACAGATTACTATGCTTACATGTTGGATTGGGGGAAAAAATAGAAGGCACATAAGAGGTAGTACAAGGAGGAAAAATAGAGTTATCAGAAATCATGATGAGAAGAGGCTATAGAGAACTGTGTACATAATCTATTTGTACAAGGAATAGGTACTAAGAAGGATTTTAAGCAATTCATGAGGAGACATCTCCCACTCCTCAAATCATGGCTACATATAGGGAGATATCTACAACTACCTTCTTCCATGCTCCTCCTAAGTAAACTAATTTGAAGAGGGAGAAGGTTCTAGTAGGAGTGGATTTGGATGGTATTAACTAGGCTCATAAGAGTGAGGATAAGATCCTTCGTAGGCTTGATGTTGGCCTCCCAAAGTTTGCTCTCAAAGACATTACTACTGAATCTTGTGAGGTTTGTAAATTTTTGAGTTTTGTTTTTATTTTTTTATTGTTTCATCTAGTTATGTTGTTGGTTGCTATGATTACTAATGATTGTATGTTTACTTGCTTTTGGTTTTCAAGCCCCCGGCAATGATGGTGATGAATCTAGTGAGTTCCTTTTCCTCCATCTACAGCTTCGTTAGACTATTTGATGATGATGTGTTATACTTGTTATGTATTATGGTTGCTGGTTGTTGTTATCTTATTAGCATTTATGGCTTCGAGGACTGTATTATTTATTCTTATTACACTGCGTAACTTTGACTATTGTTGTTGGACTACATAGTTGTATTTTGTCTTATGCTATCAATTTTGGTTTTATATTTCATACTATTATCTGACTACAATTTTTAACTTTGTTTTTATGTTTTATGTTTTTCTAAGTTTTATGTTTTTTATGCAAAATAATAAATGTATACATATGAATTAAAGTAAAACTAAAAAGCAAGGTGGTAAAGTAAAACTTGGAAATATAATGTAATGAAATTTTTTTTGTAAAACATAGTAAACAAATAAAAGTAAAAATTGTAAATAATGCAATAAAGTAAACAAGCCACAATGTGTATACAAGAAAGAGATACATGACATGTTAGTCATGCAATTATTTCCTAATCTTAGATAGATTAGAAAACTAATAATGCTTCTCATGCATAATTTTTTATTCTCTATCTTCCTCACTAATAATAATAAATGGGAGTTCTTCCCGAGGCTTGTTTAAAGCTTTGGTGTTGTTTGTTGCAATATTGTTGAGTTTATTTTGATCATTGATTTCATTACTGGTGACAAAAGTTTCCTCTTGGAATTCCATCTCAAATCCTTACTCAATATCAACATCGTTGATAGACAAGGGGATTACATTGTCACCATGGATGACGATTTCACCTTCCTAGTTTAGCTAACCATGTTCTTCCTAGAATCAAGTTGAAGCCAAGTATCTCCTCAACTACTAGGAAATCAGAAAATGTTAGAAATTATTCCCTAGCTATGAAGTCTAACACAATGGACCCTCTCATTGCTACCCTTGATCCATTGAAAGATTTGAGTGCTAAAGTAGAGGTATCCTAAATGGTTTTTAACTAGGCCTAATAGGTCAACAATGGGCAATGGAATGACATTCGTTGCAGCTCCATCATCAACATGAACACAATGCATCTTGTATTGGCCAACTTGTATGGTAATGAAAGGAGAAGCATGTAATACTTTACCTCTTTGTAAATTGGTTTTAACCTCACTATCATGAAATGTCAATGCAGTTTTTTTTAACTCCTTCTTTAGTGAAAGTGGCATGATGATAGAGTAGAGTCATCACTAGTAAGTACTTCTTTACTCACATGGATGGATAAACATTTAACTAGCACTTCACGATGAGCAGAAGAAATCATAATCAAGTTGTAAAGGCTTAGTGAAGTGTATTTCTACTTCAGTCAAAATTTTAATTGTTTCATAATTGCAAGGAAGTCTTTGTCATTTGTATGTAATTTTTCAACCTTGGTGACCTTGACTTCCTCCACTTGTGTAGGATTTTGACTTCATGTTTAAGCATGTGTTGCTTAGGCCCCTTATCTTTATCTTGTTTATGGTTGTCTTTAGGTTGGATAGTCAACATGGTTTGAGTAGTAGGATCCATAAGTATGGCTAAGATTGGGGTAGACTTTAGTGGATCGACTTCCTTCTAAAATTTTTGTTGGTTATTCTTCATGGCTTTAGGCTTAGAGGTTGATTATTTTTGTTGCTTAGAAGGTTATTTCTTTTTCTTTGATGGGGACAGTGTTGATGTGTTAGCCCCCACAAATAAATGCTAATCAACATTTTCTATGGGATCACTAGTGCAGGATGAAGAAACTCTAATGATGAATGGTTATCTAAGAGCTATAGGTCAAGTATCCTCATGAAAATAGGCATTCTTCCACTTGATGAAGTTTAAGCTTGATCATTACAAGAGGGTACCTTAACTACAAATAGCTCCTTGGCAAGTTTAAGATTATCAGGGACATTAAACGTGGCTATCATGTAAGCATTGTTTCTAGCCTTAAGGGGGTCTTTGTATGGTTCTAATACCTCATAGGATTAGATACATCTAGTACTAGTTCCTTACTATTGATCATCTTTTGAAGATTATCATTCAGGATGTAGCAAAAATTAGTATCATGGCCAAGAAGTTGGTGATAGTGGCAAGATTTGTCAAGTTGAAAGTATTTAGGTATATGTGGATCATCCTTGGTATCTACAATTGGGTCCTTGGTGATCTCACATAGACAATCATGTCTTTTGCAAGCATTCTTAGATAGCTCCTTATGTTGGATATCGTTATCTTTAAGAAACTAATCAAAAAGCTTAGAAGGTTTCATAGTTAGTTTTGTGTATTTAGACCAGTCCTTATGCTTAGTGTTCTAGTTGGAAGAATTGGCTGCACTATAAGTGCCTAAAATTCATGGTTGAGATGAGATAGTAAGGGATTTAGGTTGTGACATCTTCTATCCCTCTATTGATTTTTCATCCTTGGCTACAATGGCTACAATTACATGTGCTTATTTACCCTTGTCTCTATCCCTCTTCATATGTTAATTCTTATATGCTATGTAGGCTAGGTCATTGTTCGTTTCTACAAAATCCTCTATGTTCTTGATCTAGAAAAATGCTTGAGTAAATGACTGAGGATCTAAGCAGTACAATATTGACTTGATAAAATCATTAATTGCTTCTTTGAAGATAACCAAAAGTAAGTCTCAAAGATGGGCTCAACAATTTCATTAAGGATTACATTCCATCTTTGAATGAACTTTAGGACTAGTTTAAGGGATCCCTGCTTTACCTTCATGAGTTGGTATAATGTTTTATTTGGTTTTAAGATATATTTGAAATGGTTGACAAACTCAATAATCAAAACATCCAAGGAGGAGATGGAACCTCTAGGTAAGGTTTAGTACTAATCTAAGGCTTTTCCTAATAAGGACATAGGAAAGATACATAGTATTGTATGTGGCCAAGCTTGTAATAGAAGGCATTCAGAATAGAAGATGATAAGATGTGCATTAGGATCATCTTTACCATTGTACTTGGTAAAATGGATAATAGAGATGCTTATAGTTAGTGTTATCTATGGGATGGTAGGGTTGAGGGGATCATCCTGGTAAAAGTTCATGACTTTTACTATTTGGATTGTTCTATCTTTAAGTTTTCACAAGTCCTTGGTAAGGTCTTGGATCATTTGAAAGTTTGAATCTAAGCATTATGGAGCTCCTAATGGTTGCACTAGTTGCTGAATAGTTTGTGGTTGTGTAGCAGTCAACAGTATAGACTGGAGAGATAATGTAATTACTGTTGCAAGGGGATTAAACATGGACAACAATGTTTGAATAGGTACATAGAGAATAAAGGGAATAAAGGGTTTATTGAAAACCCACAAGACTTGAGGTCCCGAGGAAGGACCTTCTTAGATGATAAAAGGAGCTGGCATAGAAAAAATCACTAATGAGGGTTGAGACCCCATGGTAAAAGATGTCAATGTAAACATGGAGGTAAATAAGGAAACAGGTTGGGAGGTTTATTTTAAGGAGGTTGTAGAAGGCACTTTGTTTATCACCAAAATGGAGTAAAGTGGATTGGTCAAAAATGAGTTTAGAATCTATTTTTATGAGAGATCCTCTAGATGATTATCAATTTCATGATAACCTACAAACTCATCTTAGTCCTCCTGATCCTATCCCAAATTAGCTTTCTCACTCACCGTAACTTCATCATTAGCATTCACCAACTAGGATAGCATGTGCACATATAGTTGTAAGAGCTCAATATATTCATAAGGAGAATGGACATATTCTTTCCTGTTTCCATGGATCATCTCATATTGATCTTGGAGTCTAATTCTTTGCATAAGATGCATAGGCCAACCTGGTTTTTTGTATAGATAAAATTATAATGATCCTCATCAATGTTGATATGTGCCAAGCTACATCATAAACACTTGATGGGCTGCCTATGCTCCACTATAGCTAGGTCTTTTGGATCATAGATACAAGAAAACTTCTAGTTGTTGGCCATATCAAGAATGTTCTAGGGTAAGAAAATTAACACAAAAGGCATAAACAGTGTAGAACCGAGGTATTAGGCAAATGTGGAATAGGCTTTAATTAGTGTAAATGAGAATTGTGTGTAGTGTGAGCACTACAATAACGTAAATGAGATGTAATGTAAATGTAACAATAGTGTAAATGAAAAGAAATCAAAGTAAAATGTAAATGGAAAAATAGGAAAAATAAAATGAACTATAATTGTAAAAACAAATTTCATAAAAGTAAAGAGGTAAACTGATTATATCGTGTTCAACATACCATTTTTGAGGCAATGTTGAAATTTTACAGGAAACAAGAGTAGAGTTTGAGGATTCTAGATATTCAAGATTTGCATATTTTGAAGATTTTCATTGTACAAGAGATGTTTATGATCAAAAGGGAAAAAACGTTGGTGCAAGAAGACTAGAAAAAACATTAATGCTCAAAAACACTAATCCTCAGAATCACTCAAAAATAACTCCTATAAGTTGAACACGTTGATGTAGATTTGTCAAAATAGACAAATAATAGCTATGTTCACATTTAGGTAAAGAAAGTATGGGGAGGTCCTTCTTCTAGCACCAAAAAACTATAACGACAAAATAATTCGGTGCTAGAAATTGAAGATCTCTACATGAAATATTTTCACCTTAAGATTCACGAGTCTTGAAAGGATTTGAGATGTCTTAGATGATATTTTCAATCACCTAAAGACTTGATAATCTATTACTAGGATGAGAATTGCAAAAATGAGTAGTAATGTGTGATTAACAAGTTGAAAACTGGACCTACAAGCAAATCGAAAGACAATGTAGAAAATAAGAGAAAATGTGGCTAAAACACTACAAACTTGTATTAATATTAATGAAATACAAGGTGAGAAGTTATAGATCTGGAAGCCTTGGTAGCTTTTAAAGTGTGAAACTACACATATCCCACAAATTCTTGTGAAAACACTCTTGAATATTTGGCACATGGATGGGTAGGGTGTGTTCTCTAATTCTCTCATATGCATCTAGCTTACTAGATCTACATCTAGATGAAAACTACAATAAGTTCTTAATGCTCACAATGATCATCATTGGGAGGAGTTGCTAAGGGTTCTTAGATTTCTCTACTCCAAAAGTCTTAGGTTTGGAAGAGTTTCAAAAATTCAAAAGTCCATTAAAATGGTGTTGTCTCTTACTTAAATACGTAATGATTTTTTGTTCCTATCTTGACACTGTTTCGGTAAGTTTTCTAGCATATTTACAACATTTTTGACATTTACATTAACTAGAAATTGTAACATTTTTTACTATAGCATTTTTAATATTTACATTGGGATTGATAGTGTTTTTGATATTATAAGCTTAATTACATTTTCTTGATGTAACTCACAGAATTTTTAACATTTTAAACCATGAATTACACTTTACATGTTAAGAATGCTTTGGGATTTTGATGAAACAAGATTACAAGACAAATTTTTTGAAGGAAAATCAAGCATTTGTTTTGCTCTTGAATCCAACCAAAAATACATTAAAAAATTACATAAAAGGGATTTAATTTTTCTCCTTTTGCTACAAGGATTTCCTATTTCTAGTCAAATTTTCTTTGAATTGTTTCAAGTAAATAATTCATCGCTTAGTTTGAAAACATGAAGGAGATGTTTTCAACCATGCCTTTTCCATGAGATATACCAACATCAATGAATCTAGGTGATGAGTGGCGAGGTACCCCTACACTCAACCATACGAATACGAGCGTGCACGCGCGATCCGGTCGAACTCCACAGACTAAATGCCTTAACACCACAAGAA
>MNCI01007215.1:1065505-1111150 GCA_015680685.1 Gnetum montanum
CAAGGTTTATCCAATCAAGTTCGTCTTTATTGTCGTACACAACTTGGGTTCAAGTTACAAGCTGCTCGAATAAAGAGCCGTTCACTCTAGGACTCCTACTGCGGGCACATGGGAAAAATTCTAACTCTGGAGTGATCAATCTGCTAGTTGCTTGGACCATTAATGATAGATAAAATAAGAAAGAGAAGATGAAGATACTTCTAGATACCTTCAAATTGTTCATAGAAGCAAAAGGATAGTAGAGACCACCAAAAAGACTAGGATATGATGAAGGATCATTCAAGCCCCAAGAGCCTCTACCTCTAAGCATAATGTAAAGATCTCATCCTACTCCATCCCATCCATCTAGCATCTACCAATTTTTTCAACCTCTCCAGTTTTTTTTGAATTATAGAAATCTTTATATCCACATGAATATTTTGTAGCATGGTACTTAGAGCTTGTCTATTATTATAGATTAGTTAGTTCACTATCAATTCCATACTTCTCAAATTTTGTAAATAACTTAGTCCCATTTTTGTTCATTCAAGGATAAGTTTATAGTTAGTCGTGAAAGTATGATGAAGTCCAAATTAGCTCACTTTGTCAACACATGACTATTGATGTAGCCTTGTTCATGCATCCTCATCAATGCATCCTTGGATACGTTGGCACATATGCATCAACAATAATCCTCCACAAGCCTATATAAATGCACATATCATTTGCATTTATAGCATCTTTCATCATTCACATAGTAGAGCTTTTATAGTTTGTTTCCACAAGACTTAGTTAATATTTTCTCTAAGTTCCCATAGGATAGATTTAGTTGATTAAGTGGAATTTTATTCAAATGCATGTTGTACCTAGACACTTTTAAATGATAACAATAAAATTGAGATTAATTCGTTCCATTGTAGCACTTGAACTATTAGTTAGTTTATTTTCAAACACATCACTTTAAATGCATTTTACTTTTCTACATTTATGAAATTAATATTTTATTATTCAATAGCATGAGTATAACATTTTCAACCCTATTATGCTAATACTTGGTAATCCTAGGAGTGGATACATGGTACACCCAACAATGATCACTTGGTAACCTAGAAATGTTAGTACAAGTTTAGGATAGATACAAAAAGTGGGAATGGATACGTTATGCTTATGATGGATTAGATAGTATTCAGTTTCATAAATGATTATGGTTTAATATTTTAATTACTTCATCATATTGTTACCTTACTACTTTAATAAATATATATAATAACAAAAATATAAATCTCTTATGCCTCAATCATACTTAACCATATGGACAGAATTAATACAAGTGATGATTGGAAAGACAAAAATCAACAACATCATGTTTGACTATCTAGTGTAGTAGACACCTAGGTAGGGTCCATGTAATTCAACTAGAACTTATGTACATGATTGTGATTTATATGATTCAATGTAGGGAACACTAACCACTCATCAAGGGGCATTGAGTATTTATATATTTTTATGACAATGATATGCAATCACTTGGAATATTGTAGATATCATAGTAGATCTAATAATAATTTCTCTTTATATTCTTCCTAAATCTTGTTATTTTTGCATGTCTACTAAATCCTAAATCTTTCTAAAGGCTACTAGGCCATAGCATGAGTCCCACTCATAGTCAAAGTATTGGAAATAATTAAAAATACATCTCTTGAAGTTCAAATTAGACCAAAAATAATGAGATTAGAAGACAAATATGAAAATTCAAATAAAAATTTAATATAAAATTAAATAGAAATGGTTTTCGTAATAATGCATGAAGTTAAAGGAGCTACCCATAATTTTTTAGAGAGTGCAATATCAATTCTTAAGCATGATCCCTAATAGTTATATAAGTGGATCCTCCTCAAGGAAATATTCTATAAATAATTCCCTTGTATAACCATTTTTCTAGGTGTCCATAGGAACCTTATAAGTTAAATGTTGATCATGTTCTTATTCCAAGAAAACATAACTATTGTGATCATATGCCTACAATATGTTATAGGAGATGATAGAATGGACTTAGAATTGATCAAATAAGTGAAACATATGATACCTTACCATGGTTAAAGTCGGTCTCATGTGTAATACATAATTAAAACAACCAATATAGTTGTTCCTTAAGATTCCAAACTAAGTTGAATGACTTATTAGTGACATCACATTATCTCATCTTAGGTCCCTCATGATAAGACCAATTAGCCACTACATGAAAGGTTGATGACATCAACCCATCTTCTTGATGTAAATGTCATACTCAAGGTGTCCTAAGAATCATAAGAACCATGTGTTCATATTCTTGTGTTAATTTAAAGTCATTTGTGTATATTTTCATGTTTAAATAGGTTACTGCAAGCTAATTGTGAGTTGTACTCAACCACAGTTTGTGGATAATGTCAAAATTTAAAACTAAAACTAGAAGTTTTTCTTACTTCTACTAAGATCCTTTGGATCTATCAAAATAGTTTTAGAATTCCTTTTATATATATATTTTTTAATTTATAACTCAATGCTATTTAATAGCATTGAATCTATGATCTAGGATCATATAGTGATTTGTGAGTCACTACAACTTGTAGTGAGATCACAGTATGAGATTACTAGCTGATGGGACGCGATATCACATCTGCAATATCACGTCCGCCCCTGTGATATCGTGGCCCACTGCAATGTCTATAAATAAGAGGCAGCTTTCCCTTGTTCAAATATCTATATCTAGACCCTTAGCCAAACTATAGCAATTTTACCATTCCAGAGTTAGAATAATTTCCATGTGCCCATAGTAGGAGTCTTAAAGTGAACAGATCTCTATTTGAGCTAATTGTACTTGAGCACACATTTGTGTACGGTAATAAAGATAAAATTTTTGATAAACCTTGCAGCATGTGGACTAAGCTAAATAGGATTTAATTACTGTTAAATGTTTAAATTCTTTCCTAGATGATTAATCTCTCTCACCCTTAAACTTCTGTTAATTACGGAATGAGTACGACTTGATTACCAGCATTTAAGTGTGACTACTTGGTAACCCAATAGCATACCTAGGCCATGCGCTTGGTAATCCTAGTGGTAGTCATGCACGAAGTTTAGGATGTGTACGAATGATTAAGGAATGGATGCTCATCGCACTTATGCTAGCTTAGATTCTCTCTCACCCTTTCTCTCTTAGCTTAGTTAATATTATCTTTCATTGTCTTCAGGAGTAGCATTAGCATAGACACATATCATACACCTCATTCTGGACTGAACCATATGTGACAAAGCTAATACTAGTCTAGGTGGGAAGACAACAAACTACAACCGAAGGATAACTGTCTAGATACCACAACTAGTCCATCTACGGAGTTCAACCGGATTGTGCATGAAACACTCGTATTCGTATGGTTGAGTGTAGGGGTACCTCGCAACTTATCACTAGCCATAGTTGGTTGCAAAGGGATGAGAAATAGAAAATACAATATTCCATATTTTACTAATGTAATTATAATGAAATTTGTAATTTAGAAACTACAAGATGGCTATGATCCAAAGATATTGGTAATTTGAAGAAAATTAATTTTTTTGAAAGGATTTGATTTTTTCTAAGAAGATCAATAGTTAGGAAAGCCCAAGGATCATTATTAAGGCTATAAAAAGATGAAATCAGCCCAAAGTAGTGTGCCACACATTAATTACATCATTGTATATATTATTAGCATAAGAGAGTTAGTGAGTGCTCTTCTTGAGTATTGAGAGAGAGTGTGATCATCCTCTTAATGGTTCTTCTTATACAGTATGAGTAGAGTAAGGGTTTAATTGATTGATTACCTATCCTAATTAGTTTGTTACTTTTATTTATGCATTATATTCCATTTCCTTTTCAGTAAGACTAAATTCTCTTTCTTTTTGTGTTTAATTATAAGTTTGTTTATGATATTTTCATCTTGAGTGAGCTTGGATTGTCGAATCTAAGGAATCTCCTTACATCTTGGTATTAGAACATTTGATCTAGAAGAAAATTTAATTCAAGTAGCAAATCCTCATTATCAATACACGAAATCACTCTTATAAAGTTTTATTTTGGTTTGAAATATCTATTATTGATATTTTCTTACTCTCTTAGGCTTTTAAGAATTCCTTTGATCATCAATTAGATTACTTAATGAGATGATTTTAAAATAGTTATGGATTTTATTACTCATTTACTTAAAAGAACTAGGGTTTGAATATCTTGAGCTTATTTAAACTATGATTTAAGTAGTCCTTGCTTATTCATTTTTATATCTTCGAATTCTCTTAGATATGCTCTTAATCTTTTCATTTTCTTATGGATATTTTTGAATCTTATCTTTTAGGTTATTTTCATCATGATACCAAAGAAGAAATTAGTCCTAGCTTTAGCCAAAGACCTAGGAGATATGAGAGAATGCTTTCAAGTAAATTGTTGGAAAACTTGAGAATTTAGAAGAAAACAAAAGACATCTTGCTTCACCAAAGATGTCTAGACAAGAGAATAAATTAAGAGCATATTTACTAATGGCTTCTTTATCTAGGCATTAATGGCATCCCATTTTAGATGTCATGGTAGATGTCAAATATTCATAACATTCAATATATGCATAAAAAATGCAATAGAAAAAATGAAAAATGAAATGAAAATAATGCTTTATAAATGTTTATGAATTACTTACCATTGTTTTCTTTACAAATTTGTACTAACATAACCTATAATTTTCATGCATAAATACCTTAGGTTAAACCCCCAAAGATTACCTTAAAATACATTCTCATTATTATAAAGTTTCCTTTCAAGTCTTATTACAACTTATCATTTCAGGTCTTATCATAATAATTACATCATTTGTTACAAAGTGATGTCATCTTTATTATAGAATACCTCCATTTAGAAATGGTAACATGACAAACTTACCTCCTTAACTTTTTCTCATCCTCATATGAGTCCATGCTAATGATGTTTCTCCATGTTCCAATGCTTCCTTCATGCTCCAATGCTCTAGTACTTTGTTTTCTTCTTTTAAAATGAGGTTGAATATTTTAAAGTTCTCTTGCTTATTCTACAAATAAAATATAAGTGAGAAGAATATGTGGAATTAAATTTTATTTTATTAATACTTACCTTCATCTACAAGTAATGACAAGCAAAGAAATAGAGGTCTACCAACCACCAATCACTAGTTCTAACTATGATTACATAAATTGTAACTCATATCTAGTTACCCAAGTGAAGGCAAGTAAAATTATTTTTCTCACTTTCACTACCTAAAAATATTTTTCTTACCTAATTTAGAAGTATAAATTTCAAAATAAATTATAAATAAAAGTAAGCTAAGAAACTCCCCTATTTTTTTCAACCTCTAGGATCAAGGGACATAGTTGTACTTATACCATAAGTGCTATATGATCAGATGATCATGTTCAAAATGGTAGAAGTTGATCTTATTCCTTAACTTCTTCCTTAGGAATTAACTCCAATATCTTAATAACTTGGAAGAATTAGATGTCATACCAAATGTAATCTAGCTTCTTGATAAGGAAAGATGTTGATTTTTCTTCAATAATCATGATAGCCTAATTAGTGAATTGTTGTTCTTGATGAATAATATCTATTAACATCATCTAACCTTGAATTTAGGGATTCAACTTATCTATTGGAGCTTGAAATATGTAGTTTATATAATTTTTGATGAAACTTTATGATGAATTAATGGAAACATCTTCATTAAATCAAGTTCCTCTTTCAAATGTTATCTCACATTTCCATATTTTAAGAATTAAAGAACACCACTTCTTTATTTCATATTGAAGTCATCATAGGGAAGGAATGACATTGGGTAAAGGCTAATATGTTTTAAAAATGACTTATACTTAAGCTTTTCTTAATCTGGTTACTCAAGTATAATACTTAACAAAATTTTACATCTAGACATGTTGGATTAATGATTAAATGTGCGTTGGCCACACATACACATCCTATTAAGGATCATATTTTAAGTACCAATGCTGGTGCTATGTGACTTCTCTAGAATCTTAGTTGCTCTTTCTTTTCCATGACTTGGAGCTCTAGAGTTTTGAAAATCATGTCCTCTAATCTTCATTTAAGCATTTGTACCAACTTAAAATTTGATTCTTTATAAAAAATCACACATTCATCCATATTTTAGTTCCTACAGTAGTCTAATCGGTACGGCTCATAGGAAGAACCATTACATGAACCTTTTTTTCTTGTAAAAATCTTCATATCCTAACTTACTCAAATTGGGTTGAAATTAGTATATGAATTCCTATGGCAAGACTTCTTATAGACATAGGACATCAGCACTCAAATCTTGTAATTCTACAAGAATACGTGAATATTAATATTTGTGCCAATTCAAGACCCAAGGTGGACATAGAAGATATTATTTTTTACTAGCTAGGTATATTGCAAGAACATTATATATGATGACATTCATTCATATTATTGTACTTTCTTTTAGCTCATTTTCACTCATGAGTATCATACTTCTTATCAAGATAAGGTTATTAATCTCTATGATACTTGATATTGATGTTTGCTCCAAGTGGTTTGGATGCTTATTGAGTTGGTATACATTTTTTTAATCATTCTAACTCACAAAATGATTTCCTAGCTACTCAATTCAATGGGTTGGTAATAATTTGGCTACATTTTCTACACTCTTATAACCTTTGTAATCCTCTTAGAACACTATCTCATGTAGTGTAACTAATGACCAACTAGGGTTTAATGGCCTATGTCTAACTATACGTAGTATAATCACTTAATCTTAAGGCTCAAGATGAAAAAAAGGGGCTAGATTTATTAGTTTAAACAATGAAATTGATAGGCATGATTAGTTAGTCTAGGTTATAGTCTAGTAAGGCACATTTTAAAGTATCATCTAATTCTTGACTATTTGATTAATCAATTTAACCTTACCATTGGATTTAGAAGGTTGAGAAATATTATAACTATTCATATGTTAGAAATGGACACAAAATACCTCAGTTATGCTAAATTCAGCTTCAAAGGCTCTTGAATCATGGTTTAGCAACAAGGATTAAAAATCAACTTTTACAATTATGAAGGATGGATCTAACTTTACCATCCCATCTACAAGACTAAAATCTATTGGAAATGATTCTTCATTTACTAGAAAAGGCTTTTGGGCTTAAATATTACTAGCTTTCGAAGTTTAAAATTAGAGCATACATTTCAAGATTGCCTGAAAGCTTCCCAAGAGGTCACCCATCCCAATACTACTCCAAGACCTACATGCTTAATTCAAAATTTTTATCCCATTTGCTACCAAATTATCAGTTTAACCAATTGACTAAATTTGATCATGTTTCCATATTTGAATTTAAATTTTTGGACTCCAAATTTTAAAATTGAATTTTCATATCAATTGAAAAACTTTTCAAATTTTTGATTAGTTGTTGGATCTTTTGCTAGTGTCATGATGATATGGATGTGCAGTCCTACTTAACACACTACCAATATGAAGTGATGGTCCTCATAGTGTCCTATCCAATATAAAGTAATGGTTCTCCTAATGTCCACAAACATAGCTAGTGTAAGGGTAGAGCAACAAGATGTAATGCAATAGTGGCACAAGCAATAAAGGATGGCAAGAGATAAATTGGCAACGACTATGGAAAGGTAGATGATAGGGTGCATGGTAGTAGGTAAAAAATGTAGTAGAGTTGTGGGTATGATGTGGACAAGGGGATTTTTCTTGAGCTTGTCTTATTTGATGGTTTTCTACCATGCCATTTGGTGGCATTTTGTCGTGATGTTTGGCATTCCCTCTACTATGTCACTAGTTGGCCTACATAGTATTGTTGAGACTCATGGTCTTTTTGCATTGCAACATAGCTGGGTCAATACCACATGGCCCTACAGCCCTAGGACCAAATATTATTTAAACAAAATTTTAAAATTTTAATATATTTATAAAATTTATGTATGTAAACATAACTTGGAACATCTACCACGTAGCTAGAAAAATAATGATTAAGAGTTACGTTTGGTAAATTACAAGTTATGTGTTTGATTTCTAATCCCTTTTTTTATTTTTGAAATTAGAAATTTAAAAATTATAAAAAATTTTAATTTTAATTTCATGAAGACATGATTTAAGGAAAACTTCTAATGATGATATCTTCCAACTTGTAAGCTGGATTGAGATGAAATTAGTATCATTAAAATTCTCTTGATGAGTACTACATTTTGGACATGTTTTAGAATTCAAAAACTAAATTGTATTTTCATTATTTTAAAAGAATAAAATAATATATTTTTCTAAATTTAACCTTAATAAGTTAATGTATAGGAAACATGAGAACTTCTAAGTAACTTAAATTAGATTTCAAATGATAAACCAATTTTTATGACTTCAATTCAATGTATATAACCTTATAATTTTGACAATCATCTAGTGCAAATCTATCCTCTAGCATCATGCCTATACTAGAAAAAGGTACTAGAGGAAACATTAGCAGGGTCAAATAACACAACATTCACTGCTACGCTTAGGATTCCCCTATGAATGTCTTGGTAATGATCCTTATCAATTAAGAATGAGGAACTATTATTGTTATTTGAATCTCTTAAACTTACCAATATATGGACCCTAGATAAGGTATGTATTACCAAGTTAATAGAACTTAGATGTTCAAGGAAGAAGACCCATAGCAAGTCAATGTGCTAATGATCTCAACTATGGTTAACTAGTCTCATGGTCAAGATATAAGAATAGCCTTAGTTAACTAATGAAAATTCCAATATTACCATAAGATGGGTAATAATTACTAGGATCAATATTACTCTTATCTTTACTAGAGTCTCTCATAGTTGATGTATTGGTATATCATTAGATTTCATCAATTTCTAATCATTGATATTCATGGAAGTCACTAAGAAAGAATCTTCTTCATTTTATAGTTCATCTTGAATTTGATGCACATCTAGTGATGGTTCATGGTTCTCTATGGATCATGGCTCCATGGTTCATCATTAGATTGTAGTTGGTTCTTAATTTTCATTGATTCTTAGGTCATGATTTTCTCCAATATCAATTGTGACATTCTATTCTTGAATGTCATGACAAACATCAAATATTTGTAACATTTAATATTATGCATAAACAAAGCAATTGGGAAAATGCAAAAGGAAATAAAAAAAATGCTTTATTAATGTGGTAGAAATATATATGGGTCATGCTCTATGGGTCATGCTCTAAGGATTCCTTATTATTTTCATCCTTCAACATCTATCCCTTAAAGAATTGTCATCATGGTTAAACCTATAACTGGCTAGAAGGGATGACTAGTCATCTTTCTATCTTGCTTCACCTATGATGAGTGGCAAGGTACCCCTACAGTCAACCATACGAATATGAGCGTTACATGCATGATCTGGTCAAACTCCGTAGAATAAGTGCTTACACGCCTTATGGAACACTTAAGGTTAATCATTCGTTGTCTTCCCAAACTTACTTGTATTTTTCATGGTTGTATGGTTAAGTAAGCTTGAGGTATGTGATTTTTATATCTTTTCTCTTTTATTGCCTATGCTAATGAGGGAAAGGGTGAAGAGACTAAGTAACTAACTTTAACTAACTAAGCTCTAATGCCTAGCATCAATATCCATCCCACTTGCTATTCATACCCTAAACCAATGCAACACTGTTGGGATTAGCAAATGCTATTCGTTACTGGGATTACTAAGTGTAACGCACATGCTCAAAGCAGTCGTACTGAATGCACTTAACTAGGAGTGTTGAGGGTTGAGAATATTAATTAACTAATAAAGAATTTAAACATTTAACATTAATTAAGTCCTATTTAGGTTAGTCCATGCATTGCAAGGTTTATCAGAAAGTTCGTCTTTATTTCCGTACAAAAATGTGTGCTCAGGCACAATATTTGCTCAAATAAAGATCCGTTCACTTTGAGATTCCTACTGTGGGCACATGGAAATTATTCTATCTTTGGAAGGATAAAAATGGCAGATAAAATTATTCTATCTTTCGCTAAGGGTCTAGATCTAGATTGAGAAATAAGGGGAAGCCACCTCTTATTTATAGAATTGGTGATGGGCTACGATATCACGTACGTAATATCGCGTCCCATCATACCCCCATGAATGAATAAAAACTCATCCTCGAGTTCCTTACAAACTATTGGGAAGGTATGGGATTATTAAATGGAATGACACTAATGGTAGATGGGATGACATGTGAATGGATCATCATTACAAAACATGACAAAACTAGTGTTCATGACAACAAGAGTGAACACTTTATACATTTGACATCAGGCCTTATTGGTAGTTGAGACTAGAGAGAAGAGAGAGAGAAAAGAAGAAGTCTGCTACTACCAATGCCAATATTGCACATTTTTTTGTCCATCCATAAGCATGCCATCAATCTTGTTCCTTGTATAACTATTCCAGCACTAGTCCATTCCAAATGTTCCCTCCAGATCCAATCCATTGTTGTACGATTGCCATTTGCACAAACAACACAGTCTTATATTAGCAAGGGTAAATGCATCACAATGCGGTTAATACCTTGCCTTAGTGTAAGGTCCATATGGCTAATGTGGGTCTGGAGATATAATATTGGTGGCTACCTAAGGTGTAGGGGTTAAGAAAAAATTGAAAAAATTGGACCAGGATCCCCATGACTGAGAGCAAACCTCCAGTAGCGATTGAATGGAAAAAAAAAAGAAATAAGAAGGATAGAGAAAATGAAACAACGGAAACACCGATAAAATGGATGTCAAAGATGGAGATGAATAAAAGAAATGGTGATTGCAGAAATGTTTAAGGAAAAGAAATTAACTGATGTACCAAATAGGAATGCCAGTGGATCCTCCTCAAAGAAGGCTCATGCCCTTAATGCCCTGACATTCCCACATTCAAAGAGTCTGTAGGCTCTAGAAATGTCATTTGGAGACAAGATTTAAAGTCGTAACCACAAGAGTTTACCAAAAAGAAAAAAATGCATCAACCAAAATATGGACTATTGATACAATCGGCAATGAGGTGAACAATGGAGAGAAGGATGGAGAGAAGAGAATGGAATGGAATCCGAAGAACAAGGTGGTGTATAGCCCCTCGTGTATTTCATGGTTAATGTGACTTACTAAATTCCATTCTAAATCTAGCCTCAAACAAACCACATCCAATGACTTTGCATTAATACATTCGTCCAAACCATCCACTTGAAGTAACAAGAATGTCTCCACCAAAGATTCACCACCATTCCAACAAAACAAGAGATGAGATAGGAAGTGAAAAGGGCCTTAGTTAGAGGGAACATTTTTGATTTAGTTCCATAACTAGTGCTTGTAGCCCATATGATTATTCCATCTAAGGGGTGTGCTTTGAATTCTCACTTTCTTTTTTCTTTTTTCTTTTGTGTTTTATGTGTTTATATGTGAGAACCACACCATGCAAAGACTTTGTTATTTTTATTAGCTCAGCTTCTCAATAATGGAGCAATGTTGGAATGGTCAGGAAAACCCAAGAAGAAAACATCCAAGCACCCAAGAGAATGGCTAGCACAAATGCATCAAATCCTCTTGAAGTCACACCCTTTTCAATCCTTGAGTCCTTCCTTAGTTTGAGAAATACCCAATCACTGATTCATTGATAGTTCTTATTTAGAAAGGGGACTGTACATTTCCAATCTGAAAGAAACCATAGAAATTTATGGATGTATGGATGAAGTGAACTCATTGCCTATTATATCAAAAGAACCATACCTTAGTATCAACATTGTAACTTAAAGGTAAAAAAAACATTAGCAGTCAATAGAATACAGTTCATACTACCATCAATGGAGCAATTATTAAGTGACAAACTTAACAAAACAAAACAAAATAGAGAAACACACAAATAAATGGAAAAGTATGAATGATGTTGTAAAACAAAAACAAGAAGAGTTAAAGAAATTTGTAAAATAAAATTGTGTAAAACAAAAACTTAAAAAGGAATTAAGCGTCTTGATTTATCAGCATAGATAGCCATCTCCCCCATGACTGAATTGAAAGGGAGAGATCTAAAATAATGAGCACTTGTTTGAATTTCTTAGAACTGTCCAACTTCTCCCAATTGATGTATTTAGGTTAAGGGTTGAAAGTTGGCGATGCTCATATTCCAATGTATCTATGCTTTCATTGTGGAAACAAGTTGTTTCCCCAGTTTTTTCCATGCATGTTGGTAAGTTGCTATTTTGATTAGCTATCAACCACTAGGTGTTTTCTTGTTGTGTGGTTGCTACATACAGGCACTTTTGTACATTGACTCCTTGGGCACATTGGTTGCATGCATGAAATGCTGAAAATTACTGTACATCATCACCCTATGTGTTGTTGTATGTGATGCATGGAACCTTTTTCTTCTCAATCTTTCCATAAGTGTTTTCCTTAGATATCTCCAAGGAAAGATCGTAGATTCCTAGGCATGCATCTATTATACTCAGCCATGCCCTTCCCATTATTATTGGGAAGTCCCCTTTGTCATTATTTACTTGGATTACTAGGAAATCAGCTGGGTATGACCAACCACACATGGTGGTAACAATGTCCTCAACCTGTCACAAAGGAACAGTGATAGATTGGTCAGCCAACTCTAAGTGAATATTGCTCTTCTTGAGTGGAGGCAGGTTCTAGGCCTTATACATTTCTTGTGATATTAAATTGACACCGAAACGTGAGTCTAGAAGAGCTTTATGAGGTTCATTCCTAGCAACTTGGAGATAGATTAAGGGGCTTCCAGGATCATAGAATTTCTTGGGAAGGTGGCCCACCTTGATCCAGTTCATAACGGTATGTGTTAACATAACCGTATGTGTTGAGCTCTATTGTTGGTTTGAAGGGAACTCCAAAGCCTTATTTGGTGAAGAGGCGTTTTTAGGTTCAACCTCTTGTGGTTGTGAGAGCTTGTTTGGGCTTTTGATTTTGAAGAAAGGTCTTCTCTTTGTACGGTTGTCAAAACTAGCAGTGGGTTGAAGGTTTACAACTCTCGTAGCATTGCGTTGCTGTAGTTGAGTGGGTAGTTCCCCTTGCATTGTTGAAGCAGGTGGTAATGGAGCTATTGGTGTGAGAGTGGTGGATGGATTCAGAGGAAAGTATACATATGGTGTGTCTCTCCCAGGAGAAGGAGTCTTATAATACTCCTGGGCTTGGTAGTAACGTCATGGAGTCATATGACTAACATAGTCAGGTGGAGAGGGTGGCTATTGCACATAGTAGCCATATGGATCTGGTTGCTTGTAAGGGTATTTTTTTCCTTGGCGGTGGCATCCCCCATGATTGTGGGTATTGCCACTACTAGTGTTGCTTGATAGGTTGTGGTAGAGTTCCACTTGGATAATACGTTAATGCTTGGTGGAACTATCTTGGGTTACCTTGGGGGTAAGGTAACCGACGGGGTGCTTGTCGTTTATTAAGTCTTGGGTTGAGTGCATACACCCCAGACTCTTGCAAATGTGAGATTATTGGGCAACATCCCTTAGGATGGTCATACTGGCATATCTCACATCCACTATCATTTTCTGTATCTGAATCCACAACCTCTTCAGTGATAGCCATTTTACCCTTACCTTTGTTACATGCATGCTCGACTTCTCTCTTTTTTTTATCATGGTCACTACTTCGCTCCTTAGACTCCTCTACGATTTTCAGAATGGTTTCAAATCTACTGTATAAGGAGTTCCACATTTGGTCTATCTTATCCAACACTTTGGTTGTTAATTTTTGTAGCTGAAAGGTTTTCCTATGCACCAACTCTTCAAGTGGTGACCCTTCCTCATCCTCACAGAATCTCACTCCCCTTTTTCGAAGGGAACGCACTTTCTCTCTTTCATAATTCACCTTCTTCCTTAGCTACTTGCTCCAACAATCTATGGATCCAATGGGACCTAAGCTCAGATAATCTCCCTTGGGCATATGTTCCAAGGGTTCTCCTAGTTTCATGCCTAAGTCCATCTATGAGATGGCGTAGTTGATCCTGCTGTGAGTAGCCATGGCCTGGACAGTGATGTAACAATGTATAATAATGGCCCATGGTGGCATCCAAGGATTTATGAGTTCCCTGCTTCCATCCTTGGATTTTTTTTTGCAGGTTGGACACTCAAGAGTACGTTTGATATTTATTGTTGAATAGTTCTAACATCGTACTCCACCTCCTAATGGTCTCCAGTTCTAAGGGCTAGTACCAGCTTTCCGCTTCCTTTATGAGTGTCCTAGGAAACAACTTTAATTTCTGCCACTCGTTCTCAATGTTCTGCAAGGCACAGACATCACGAAATGCCTATAAGTGGTTCTATGGATCAGCGTTGTATCCTCCCTCAAATCTTGGGATATTGTTCATGTCTAGTCTCTTGATTAGGCTATCTATTTGATGCCTTGTAGGTATTCTAATAGCCTCCATAATATCTAACATACTCCAGGTTGTAAGTAGGGGTTCTTCGTTGTCATTCATCTCATAGCGTCTATGATGCCTATGTTTTTTCCTACTTTTCCTTCTTTCATGCTTTGATTCTTTCGAGTTCCCTCGTCCTCTCTTTCGACTCTCTCGTCGAGGTTTCTCACTTTGCTTACCTTTGTCCTCACATTTGGATTCTTGGTGACTAGGTCCTAATGTTGAAGGAGAGGATGAATGCCTTGATGAAGGGGAAGAAGAAGGAGAGCCATTGTCATGACAATGCCTCCTACCTTCTCTTCAGTGATCCCTGCCCTGATCATGATGACAATCAGAATTTTCACCCTTGTCATGTGTTTGTGTTCCCTCGTTGAACACATGGTGTTCATGGGGATCAAAACCAGAGTTATGAATCGTCGAGCGTAGGTTCTAAAACATGACCTCCCAACTATCATTAGAAGGGGGAACATCATTTTGTGGAGAACCTATGAGAATAGGTTCACCACCCTCAATTTCATTTAGGACGAGTGAAGCATTATGGGGGCCTTTGCCCTTTAACGATGTATGGTAACTCTCCCACCGCGAGTTCCATTGACGTTGCGCTTCTGTGGGATGCTAGTCCCTTGTGTTGTAATCACATGCAACATACTCAGTGTATAATTGCAACATGTCTATTCGTGCAAGGGCACGAAGGAGCATGTCGAGGACGGCTCTATCTGGTGGTAATACTATGTTACCTTCCAAGTCTCTCCAACACAGTTTTTCATCTTGATGGAAGACAAAGGTAAAGTTGGGTACATATTTATCGTGATGAATGTACACCACACTAAATTCTTGATGAACTAGCAGATTTTAGTTATGTGTATGGTGCTGCCGATTGTCTCTAGTATTATCCCTAGGCAGTGAGATGTTCTTATTCGAAGAAGAAGACATTGTTTTCTTATTTGGTGTGGTGATCAACCATTATAAAATTTTTTGTATAATTAACCCTAACAGTTCATTTAAGCTCCCAACCATGTGAGTGATTTCCTATGTTCTACTTAGCGCACAAACAACTTAGTCCCCAGCAATAGTGTCAATGATGAGTGGTGAGGTACCCCTACACTCAACCATACGAATACGAGCATTACACGCACAATCCGGTCGAACTCCATAGACTAAGTGCTTACACGCCTTATGGAACACTTAAGGTTAATCATTCGTTGTCTTCCCAGACTTACTTATATTTGTCACGGTTGTATGGTTAAGTAAGCTTAAGGTATGTGATTTTTATATCTTTTTTCTTTTATCACCTATGCTAATGAGGGAAAGGATGAAGAGACTAAGCAACTAGCTTTAATTAACTAAGTTCTAATGCCTAGCATCAATATCTGTCCCACTTGTCGTTCACATCCTAAACCAATGCAACACTATTGGTGATGGGACGCGATATCGCATGGGCCAAGATATCGTGTATCACGTACACGATATCACATCCTCCCCCGCAATATCGCGTATGCGATATCACAGTGCGTCGTCATATCTATAAATAAGAGGTGGCTCTTCCTTTTTTCCTCATCCTAGGCTAGATAGTAGGGAAACTCTGGCAGATTGATCACTCCAGAGACAGAATATTTTCCATGTGCCCGCAGTAGAAGTTTTAAAGTGAACAGATCTTTATTCGAGCAAACATTGTACCTGAACACAAGTTTGTGTATGGCAATGGGGACAAGCTTCTTGGATAAACCTTGCAATGCATGGAATAGGCTAATTAGGATTTATTTATTGTTATTTACTATTTTTCATTTACATGCTTTATTAGGAATTAAATCTTTCTCAACCCTTCTCTCCTAGTTAAGTGCCTCAGTACGACCGCTTTGAGCACGTGCGTTACGCGTGGTGATCCCAGCAACGACTAGTGTTTGGTAACCACGATTGCATTGGTTCAGAGTGTGTATGGTAAGTGGGAACGGATGCTGATGCTAGGTTAATTTAGAGTTAGTTAATTAGTTAAAGTTAGAAATTAGTCTCTTCACCCTTCAACTCAATAGCATAGGAGATAAAACACAAAAAGATATAAAAATCATATACCTCAGACTTACTTAACCATACACTGTGACAAATACAAGTAAGTCTAGGAAGACAACGAATAATTAACCTTAAGTGTTCCATGAGGCGTGTAGGCACTTAGCCTGTGGAGTTCGACCAGATTGTGCATGTTACGCTCGTATTTGTATGGTTGAGTGTAGGGGTACCTCGCCACTCATCATTGGCACCATTGTTGGGGACGAAGTGTTTGTGCGCTAAGTAGAACATAAGAGATCATTCACATCGTTGGGAGGTTAAAGGAACCTTAGGGTTAATTAATTAAAGAAAAATTTTTATAACGGTAAAATAGCACACTGAGTAAGACATAATGTCTTCTTCTTCTTCTCACAAGAGCACTTCACCTAGGGATAATAGAAAGAATAGTCGGCAATCAAAAACACATAACCTAAATTAGCTAGTTCCTCAACAATATAGGGTGGAATATACTCATCTTGATGAGTATATATCCAATTTTACTTTTATCCTCCATCAGGACAAACAAATGCACTGGAGAGATTTGCAAGGTAACATAGTGTTACCTCCAAATTGATCAATCCCAAACATGCTTCTCTGTGCTCTGGCACAAATTGGCATGACACAGCTTTATGTTGAATACATTATAGGTGATTTTAACATAAGGGATTATCATCCCATAGTAGCACAACATATGAGGGACTCAAGGAAGGAGAGCCAACATACACTGTTGAAGGGCAAAGAGGTCCTACACGTCCTAAGTGAAATGGGAGATGGTGAACCACTTATAACTGGTTCTCTATCAAAAGATGTTCCCCCTCCTAACGATAATGAGGATGTGGGGTATCAGAAGCTATGCTCCATGATACACAACCCTAGTTCTGATCCTCATGAACACCAACTATTCACTGAGGGAACAACAATACATGACAAGGACGAGCACTTAGATCGTCATCACGATCAAGGCCATAGCAGCCGAAGAGAAGGTAAGAAACATCATCATGGTGATGGTTCTCCTTCTTCTTTCCCTTCTTCACATCATTCACCCTCTCCTTCCACATCTGGGCCCAGCCATCATGAGCATAATGGTGAGGATAGAGGTAGAAAAATGAAAGACCTCGACGAGAGAGTCGAGAGAGAGGACAAGGGCATGAACAAAGGGAAAGTAGGGAACAACGAAGACATCATAGACTTCATGAAAGAGATTATCATGACGAGCCCCTACTAGCCACCCGAAGCATGCTAGATATAATGGAGGTAGTTAGAATACCAACAAGGCATTTAAAAGATAGTCGGATCAAACGCTTAGACATGAACAACATCCCATGCTTTGAAAGGGGATACAACGCAGATCCGCAAAATCATTTACAGGCATTCCATGATGTCTACGCCTTGCAAAACATAGAGAATGAGTGGCAAAAACTAAAATTATTTCCCAAGACACTCATAAAGGAAGCAGAGAGTTGGTACTAGTCCTTAGAACTAGAAACCATTAGGAGGTGGAGTACGATGTTAGAACTCTTCAACGATAAGTCTCAAATGTACTCCAAAGTGTCTAATTTGCATAAGCAAATCCAAGGATGAAAGAAAGGTACTCATGAACCCTTAGATGTTGCCATGGGTCACTACTATGCATTGTTACATCATTGCCTAGGCCATGGTTATGCACAGTGGGATCAACTCCACCACATCATAGATGGGCTAAGGTATGAAAGTAGGAGAACCCTTGGGACTTATGCCTAAGGGAGACTATCAGAACTTAGATCCCATGAGATTCCTTGATTGTTGGAGCAAGTAGCCAAAGAAGAAGGGGAGCTACAAAAAAGAGAAAGTGCAAAAGAATACAACCGTGATCCTTCCCTTCGAAAGAAGGGAGTGAAATTTTGCAATGAAGAGGATGAGTCACCACTTGAAGAGTTGGGGAACAGAAAAACCTTGCTGATTCAAAAGCTAACAACCAAAGTATCAGCTAAGGTGGATCAATTGTGGGATTCCTTAGACTCCAAACTGGAAACTTTCTTGAAAATCATAGAAAAGTCTAAGGAGGAACTAAGTAGTGACAAGAACAATACAAAGCGGAGAGATCCAAGCCCTGCACGTGACAAGGGTAAAGGGAAAATTACTATCTCTAATGAGGTTGTGGATTTTGACACAGATGATGATGGTGGATGTGAGATCTGTCACTATGACCATCCTAAGGGATGTTGTCCAATCATCTCACATCTACAAGAGTCTAGGGTGTATGCACTTAATCCGAGACTTAACCAACGACAAACACCCCGAAGGTTACCTTATCCCCAAGGTAACCCAAGGTAGTTCCACCAACCATTAATGTACTATCCCAGTGGAACTCCACTACAACCCATCGGGCAACATCAGCAGTGGAAATACCCATAGTCATGAGGGATGCCACCACCGAAACATCAATATCCTTATCGGCAACCTGATCCTTATGGCTATTATGTGCAACAGCCGATTTCTCCAAGTGACTCTATGAGTCACATAACTCCCCAACGTCACTACCAAGTTCGGGAGTACTTTAGGAGGACTCCTTCTCCTCCAAGAGGCACCCCACATACTTATCATCCTCCAACTCCATCCGCACCTCTTCGACCTGTAGTTCCCATACCTCCTGCTCCAACAAAGCAAGGGGAACTCCCCACTCAACCACAGCAATGTAATGCTACTAGGGCTGTAAACATTCAACCCCCTACTGGTTTTGACAACTGTAAGAAAAGAAGACGTTTCTTCAGAACCAAAATCCCAGACAAGCTCTCACAACAAGCGGTTGAGTCGATGTACACTCCTCCACCATCTAAAACTTTGGAGCACCCTTCAGTCCAACAAAAGAGCTTCACACATATGGTTATGTTAATGCATACCGTAATCGACTGGATCAAGGTAGGCCACCTTCCCAGGAAACTCTCTAATCCTAGAAGCCCCTTAATCTATTTACAAATTGCTGGGAAAAAACCACATAAGGCTCTTCTTGAATCAGGTTCCGGAGTCAACTTAATTTCATGAGAGATGTATCAAGCCTAGAACCTACCCCAACTTAAGAAGAAAAATATCCACCTAGAGCTAGCAGATCAGTCCATCACCATTCCCTTGGGATTGGTGGAGGACATTGTTACCACTGTGTGTGGTTGGTCATACCAAGCTGATTTCTTGGTAATTAAAGTTAACAATAGCGAAGGGGACCTTCCAATTATAATGGGAAGGCCATGGCTAAGTACAATATATGTGTACCTAGGAATCCATGATCTTTCCTTGGAGATATCTAAGATAAACATTTATGGAAAGATCGAGAAGAGGAAAGTTACATGTATCACATACAGTGATTCATCGAGTGATGACATGGAGGAATGCACAACATCTCCTCCATGCAACAAGTGTGCCTTTAAAACTGTGAGACAAAGATGCCTATATGTAGCAACCACACAACAAGTAGTAGACACCCCATGGTTGACAGCTAGTCGAAAGAACAACCAAAAAATATGCATGGGACGAACTGAGAAAAAAACTCATACTAACAATGAAGGCATAGACACATTGGAGTATGAGCATCACCAACTTCTACCCCTTAATCTAAGAACATTAGTCGGGAGAAGTTGGGCGCTTTTACGAAATTCAAATAGACATTCATTATTTTGGATCTCTCCCTTGCAATTCAATCATGAGGGAGATGGCCACCTATGCTAATCATTTGAGGCCCTCAGTTCTCTTTAGTTTTTGTTTTACACGTTTTTGTTTTACACATTTTTTTTACACGTTTTTGTCTTACACATTTTTGTTTTACAAATTTCTTTAATGTTTCTTGTTTTTGTTTTACAAATTTCTTTAACTTTTTTTGTTTTTGTTTTACAACATCATTATACTTTTTCAATTTTGTGTGTGTGTGTGTGTGTGATCCACCTTGTAAGTTTGTCACCAATAAGTGTTCTTCATGATGGTATGAACTATTTTCATGTTGACTACTAATGTTTGGTTTTTACATTTAAGTCATGATGTTAATACTAAGGTATGTTTCTTTTGATATGGCAGGCAATGAGTTCACTTCATCCATCCATCCACCAGTTTCTATGGTCTCTCTTGGTTTGGAAATGTACAGTCTTTTTCTAATAAGAACTTTAATGAATCGGTGACTAGGCATTTTTCAAACTAAGGAAGGACTCAAGGATTGAAAAGGGTGTGACTTCAAGGGAACTTGATGCATTTGTGTTGGCCATTCTCTTGGATGTTTGGATGTTTTCTTCTTGAGTTTTCTTACCATTTTGACGTCACCCAATCATCGGGAAGCTGAGTCAATAAAAATAAGAAATCTTTGCATGGTGTGGTTATCACGCATAAAAACACAAAACACAAAAATAGAAAAAGCCAAAACAAAACAAAAAAATTGAGAATTTAAAGCACACCCCTTAGAAGAAATAAACTTGGGCTACAAGCACTGGTTATGGAACTAAAAAAGTTCCCTCTAACTAAGGCCCTTCTCACTTTCCATTCTCTCCTCATTTTTTTTGTCAGAATGGTGGTGGCTCTTGGGGGAAGCATTCTTGTTATTCAAGGGGATGGATTAGCCAAATGCATTTATGCAAAGTTAGTGGATGTGGTTGGTTTGAGGCCAGAGTTGGAATGAGATTTACCAAGTTACATTAATCATGAAATCCACATGGGGCTGTACACCACCTTGTCTTTGGGATTCCATTCCATTCTCTTCTCTCCACCCTGCTCTCCATTACTCATCTCATTTCTGGTTGTATCATTAGTATATATTTTGGTTGATGCATTTTTTTTCTTTTAGGTAAATTCTTATGGTTAAGACTTTAACTTTTGTTCTACATGACATTCCCAGAGCCTACGGACTCTTTGAATGTGGGTTTGTCAAGGCATTAAGGGCATGAGCCTGCTTTGGGGAGGACCCACTGACATTCCTATTTGGGGCACCAGTTAAATTCTTTTCCCTAACATTTTTGCAATCTATTTTATTTTTTTCATTTCCATCCTGACATCCATTTCATCAACGTCATAGTTGTCCCTTTTTATCTATCTTTCTTATTCCTTTTCTTTCTCCATTCTAACGCTATCGAAGGTTCGCGATTAGTCATGGGGGTACGGGGCCCAATTTTTTCGATTTTTCTTGTAGCCCCTACACCTTCAGTAGTCATCATTAATATATCTCCAGATCTTTATCAGCCATACCACAACCTAGCCAATGGACTTACACTAAAGCAAGGTATCAATTACATGATGATTCATTTACCCTTGCTAATATAAGACTATGTTGTTTGTGTAGTGATCATGCAACAACGGACCGGATCTAGAGGGAACACTTGGAATGGAGTAGTGCTGGAAGTAGCTATGCAAGGACCAAGATCGATGGTTCGCTTCTGGATGGACAACGAAAGGTGCAATCTTGGTGTTGGCAGTAGCAACACTTCTTTCTCTCTCTCTTTCTCAGCTGCCAAATGAGGCCTGATGTCAATGTAATAAGGTGTTCACTCTTGTTATTATGAACACCAGTTTTGTCAAGTCTTATAATGATGATCCATTCACAAGTCATCCCATTAGTTTTATTTTGAGTCAATAATCCCATACCTTCCTGATATTATTGTAAGGAACTCGAGGACGAGTTTTCATTTAGTCATGGGGGTATGATGGGACGCGATATCACGATGCGTTGTCATATCTATAAATAAGAGGTGGCTATCCCTTGTTTCCTCATCCTAGGCTAGATAGTAGGGAAACTCTGGCAGATTGATCACTCTAGAGATAGAAAATTTTCCATGTGTCCATAGTAGGAGTCCTAAAGTGAACAGATCTTTATTCATGCAAACATTGTACCTGAACACAAGTTTGTATATGGAAATAAAGATGAGCTTCTTGGATAGACCTTGCAGTGCATGAAATAGGCTAATTAGGATTTATTTATTGTTATTTACTATTTTTCATTTACATGCTTTATTAGGAATTAAATCTTTTTCAACCCTTCTCTCCTAGTTAAGTGCCTCAGTACGACCACTTCGAGCACGTGCGTTACACATGGTGATCCCAGCAACGAGTAGCGTTTGGTAACCATGGTTGCATTGGTTCAGGGTGTGTATGGTAAGTGGGAACAGATGCTGAAACTAGGTTAATTTAGAGTTAGTTAATTAGTTAAAGTTAGAAATTAGTCTCTTCATCCTTCAACTCAATAGCATAGGAGATAAAACACAAAAAGATATAAAAATCATATACCTCAGACTTACTTAACCATACACTATGACAAATATAAGTAAGTCTAGGAAGACAACAAATAATTAACCTTAAGTGTTCCATGAGGTGTGTAGGCACTTAGTCTACGGAGTTCGACCAGATCGCACATGTTATGCTCGTATTCGTATGGTTGAGTGTAGGGGTACCTCGCCAAGTCATACTCATTCTGCATTACTAAGAGAAAGTAATAAATAATAATAAATAAAATCCTATTCCATGCACTACAAGGTTTATCCGGGAAGTTCATCTTTATTGCCATACACAAGTTGTGTTCAGGTACAATGTTGCTCGAATAAAGATCCGTTTACTTTAGGACTCCTACTGTAGGCACATGGAAAATATTCTATCTCTGGAGTCATCAAACTACCAGAGTTTTCCTACTTCTAACTCAGGATGGGTAAACAAGGGAGAGATGCCTCTTATTTATAGATATGGCGGCGGACCATGATATCACGTATGCGATATCGCAGGGGATGCGATATCGCGATGGCATCTCCATCACTGAATGAAAACTCATCCTCGAGTTCCGTACAATAATATCGAGAACGTATGGAATTATTGAGGGGAATGGAACTAATGGGATGACATGTGAACAGATCATCATTACAAGACTTGACAAAACTTGTATTCATGACAACAAGGGTGAACACCTTATTACAATGACATCAGACCTTAGTTGGCAGCTAAGAAAGAAAGAGAGAGAGAGAAAGAAGTATTGCTGCTGCCAACACCAAGATTGCACCTTCCGTTGTCTGTCGGTAAGCACACCATTGATCTTGCTCCTTGCATAGCTACTTCCAGCACTACTCCATTCCATGTGTTATCTCCATATCCAATTCCATTGTTGTATGATTTCCATCTGCACACACAACACAATCTTATGTTAGCAAGGGTAAATGAATCATCATGTAATTGATCCTTGGTTCAGTATAAGTCCATTGGCTAAGTTGTGGTATGGCTGATATGGATTGTAAGATATAGTAATGATGACTACCGAAGGTGTAGGGGTTAGGAAGAAAATCAAGAAATTTGGGGCTAGGAGAAAATCGAAAAAATCGGGCCCCGTACCCTCATGACTAATTGCGAACCTCCGATAGCATTAGAATGGAGAAAGAAAAGGAGTAAGAAAGATAGATAAAAAGGGACAACTGAAAACATCAGTGAAATGGATGTCAAGATAGAAATGAACAAAATAATAAGTAATTGCAAAAATGTTAGGGAAAAGAAGTTAACTGATGCACCAAATAGGAATGTCAGTGGATCCTCCCCAAAGCAAGCTTATGCCCTTAATGCCCTGACAAACCCACATTCAAAGAGTCCATGGGCTCTGGAAATGTTATTTGGAACAAGAGGTAAAGTCTTAACCACAAGAATTTACCAAAAAGAAAATAATGTATCTACCAAAATATACACTAATGATACAACCGGCAATGAGGTGAACAATGGAAAGAAGGATGGAGAGAAAAGGATGGAATGAAATCCCAAGAACAAGGTGGTGTACAGCCCCTTGTGTGTTTCATAATTAATGTGACTTGGCAAATATCATTCCAACTCCGGCCTCAAACCAACCACATCTAGTGACTTTGCATCAATGCATTTGGCCAAACCACCCTCTTCAAGTAACAAGAATGCACCTCCAAAAGTCACCACCATTCCGATGAAACAAAGGAGAGAATGGGAAGTGAGAAGGGCCTTAGTTAGAGGGAACACTTTTGGTTCCATAACTAGTGCTTGTAGCCCAAGTTTATTTTGTCTAAGGGGTGTGCTTTGAATTCTCACTTAGTTTGTTTGTTTGTTTTTTTTTTAATGTTTTGTGTTTTTATGTGTGAGAACCACACCATGCAAAGACTTGATTATTTTTATTCTCTCAGCTTCTGATAATTGGGTAACATCGGAACAACAAGAAAACTCAAAAAGAAAACATCCAAGAACCTAAGAGAATGGCCAACACAAAAGCATCAAGTTCCCTTGAAGTCATACCCTTTTCAAACCTTGATTCCTTCCTTAGTTTGAGAAATGCCCAGTCACTGATTCGTTTAAGTTCTTATAAGAAAGAGATTGTACATTTCCAAGTTGAGAAAGACCATAGCACTTGGTGGATGGATGGATGGAGTGAACTCATTACCTGCCATATCAAAAGAAACATACCTTAGTGTCAACATTGTGACTTAAAAGTAAAAAACAAACATTAGCAATCAATATGAAAATAGTTCATACCATCATTCTAAACACTTATTGGGTGACAAACTTACAAGGTGGATCACACACACACACATAAAATGGAAAAGTATAACAATGTTGTAAAACAAAAATAAGAAAAGTTAAAGAAATTTGTAAAACAAAAATGTGTAAGACAAAAACATGTAAAACAAAAATGTGTAAAACAAAAACTTGTAAAAAAAATGTGTAAAACAAAAACTTGTAAAACAAAAATATGTAAAACAAAAACTTAAAAAGAACTGAGGGCCCCATATGATTAGCATAGATGGTCATCTCCCCCATGACTGAGTGGAAAGGGTGAGATCTAAAATAATGAGTGCCTGTTTGAATTTCTAAGAAGTGTCCAACTTCTCCCAATTGATGATCTTAGATTAAGGGATGGAAGTTGGCGATGCTCATATTCCAATGTCTCTATGCCTTCGTTGTTGGCATGGTTTTCCTCCTTAGTTCATTCCATGCATATTTGGTTGCTCTTTAGAGTAGCTATCAACCACGGGGTGTCTACTACTTATTGTGTGGTTGCTACATACAGGCATCTTTGTTTCAAAGTTTCAAGGGCACACCTACTACATGAAGGCATTTCCTTCATGTCATCACCCGATGAATCACTGTATGTGATGCATGGAACTTTCCTCTTCTCGATCTTTCCATAAATATTTATATTAGATATTTCCAAGGAAAGATCATGGATCCTAAGGCATGCATCTACTGTACTCAACAATGCCCTTTCCATTATAATTGGGAAGTCCCCTTCATTGTTGTTAACTTCAATCACAAGAAAGTCAGCTGGGTAAGACCAACCACACACAGTGGTAATGATGTCCTCCACCAATCCCAAGGGAATGGTGATGGACTGGTCTGCCGGTTCTAGTTGAATGTTTATCTTCTTATGTTGGGGCAGGTTCCAAGCGTGATACATCTCTTTTGAAATTAAGTTGACTCCAGAACCTGAGTCAAGAAGAGCCCCATATGGTTCATTTTCGGTGACTTGAAGGTAGATTAAAGGACTTCCAGGATCAGTTAGTTTTCTAGGAAGGTGACCTACCTTGATCCAGTCGATTACGGTATGCATCAACATAACCGTATGTGTTAAGCTCTGTTGGACTAAAGGGTGCTTTGAAGTGTTAAATGGTGGAGGAGTGTACATGGGCTCAACCGCTTGTTATTGTGAGAGTTTGTCTGGGCTTTTGGTTCTAAAGAGGTCTTCTCTTTTTACAGTTGTTAGAAATAGCAGCAGGTTGAATATTTACAGCTCTTGCAGCGTGACATTGCTACGGTTGAGTAGGAAGTTCCCCTTGCATTGTTCGAGCAGGAGGTGTTATGGGGACTACTTGTGGAAGAGGTGCGGATATGGAGTGTCTCCCATAGGAGAAGGAGTCCTTTTGAAGTACTCCCGAACTTGGTAGTGATGGTGGAGAAATCGGCTGCTACACATAATATCCATAAGGGTCAGGCTGCCGGTAAGGGTACTGATGTTTCGGCAATGGCATCCCCCATGACTGTGGGTATTGCCACTACTGATGTTGTCCGATGGGTTGTGGTGGAGTTCCACTTGGATAATACGTTAATGGTTGGTGGAACTACCTTGGGTTACCTTGGGAATAAGGTAACCTATGGGTGTTTGCCGTTGATTAAGTCTTGGATTAAGTGCATACACCCCAGACTCTTGTAGATGTGAGATGATTGGGCAACATCCCTTAGGGTGGTCATAGTGGCAAATCTCACATCCACCGTCATCATCTGTGTCTGAATCCACAACTTCATTGGAGATAGTGATTTTTCCCTTACCCTTGTTATGTGCAAGGCCTAAATCTCTCCACTTTATCATACCTTTGTCACTACTTCGTTCCGCCTTAGACTCTTCTACAATTTTTAAGACAGTTTCAATTTTAGAGTCTAAGGAACTCCATACATCATCTACCTTAGCCGCTATTTCTGTTGTTAACTTTTGAATTGGCAAGATTTTCCTGTTCACCAACTCTTTGATTGGTGACTCATCCTCTTCATCGCAAAATTTTACTCCCTTCTTTTGAAGAGAGGGGTCACGGTTATATTCTTCTGCACTTTCCCTTTTTCGTAGCTCACCTTCTTCTTTTGCTAGTTGCTCCAACAAGCGATGTACTTCATGGGCTCTAAGTTGTGAGAGTCTACCTTGGGCATAAGTCCCAAGGGTTCTTCTAGTTTCGTGCCTTAGCCCATCCACAATGTGACGAAGTTGATCCCTCTGAGCATACTCATGGTCCAGGCAATGATATAACAATGTGTAGTAGTGGGCCATGGCAACATCCAAGGGTTCATAAGTACCTTGCTTCAAACCTTGGATTTGCTTACGCAAATTGGGCACTCTAGAGTACATTCGATACTTCTCGTTGAATAGTTCTAGCATCGTACTCCACCTCCTAATGCTTTCCAGTTCTAAGGACTGGTACCAACTCTCTGCTTCTTTGGTGAGTGTCCTGGGAAACAACTTAAGTTTTTGTCACTCATTTTCTATATTCTGTAAGGCACATGCATCATGGAATGCTTGTAAATCATTTTGTGGATATGCATTGTATCCCCCTTCAAATCATGGGATATTGTTCATGTCTAAGCATTTGATCCAACTATCTAATAAATGTCTTATGGAAATTCTAACAACCTCTGTTATGTCAAGCATACTTCAGGTTGCAAATAGGGGCTCAAAGAGGTAAGAGCAAGATTATTGTAATAGAGGAAGTTACGTGAAGCAACTCAAATGATGACGGTGTGTGTGACATCTACATTATAAACATCCTAAGGGATGTTATCCCACAGTGTCCCACGTATAGGAGTCTAAGGTGTATGCTTTGAATCCACAGCTAGCACAAAGGCAAACACCCAAAAGATTGCCTTATCATAAAGGCAATTCTAGGCATTTCCACTAACAACAATAGTATTATCCAAGTGAAACTCCACCACAACCATATGAGTAGTATGAACAATGGCAGAAACCATAGTCATTGGCACTGGCACTACCAAGGTAGCAATACCCTTATAGATAACCTAATCTATAAGGATATTACATTTAGCAATCCTTGTCTCCTCATGACTCTTCCAATTACATTTTCACTTTCCAGCCTCACTACTACCCTCCTGATGCTTATTGAACTCATTCTCCATATGTAATAAGGGATACCATCTTTTACCCTTATCCTCCTTCTATTCTTGCACATCTTCCTCCATCCTCAACATAGCTACCACCTGCTCCATCTTTGCAGGGTGAACTACTAGTTCAACCACAATAATACAATGCTACTAGGGCCATTAATTTGTAACTAATTCTTCAACCAAGTGGTTCAAATACTTGATCAAAGAAAAGAACTTTCTTCCAACCTCACAATCTACCTAAGCCCTTGCATACACCTATAGTTGGAAACCCTATTTCTTCATCTCCCTTTATACCAAATTCTTTTGAGTCCCCTTCAAACCAAATCCCACCCTAAATCCATATTGTTACACTTACTCATGTCATATCTAATTGGATTCAAGTTGGAAACCTTACCAAGAAATTAGCTGATCCTTAAAGTTCTTTAATTTATTTATAGACTACTAGGAATGAACCGTACAAAGATCTTCTTAATTCAGGTTCCAGTGTCAACCTAATTTTTCATGAGATGTATACTATGTGGAACCTTCCTCCTCTCAAGAAGAGCAATATCTGATTAAAATTGGCAGACTAGTCCATCATTGTTCCATTGGGACTAGTAGAAAACATTGTGATCACTATCTGTGAATGGTCTTATCCTACTAACTTCTAGTAATTAATGTGGAGAACTGCAAAGGGTACTTCCCACTCATCATGGGAAGGGCATGGCTAAGCACCGTTGATGCAATAATGGACATCAAAGATCTTTCCCTAGAAATATCTAAAGAAAATTCATTTGGGAAGAATAAGAAAAAGTTCCATGCATCCTGTATAGTGATATAGGGTGCAATTTTGTGTAGAAACTTTGGTTTGTTAAATGAGCATCCATCTCTACATGCAAGAAGTATGCACCAAAAGGAGATATTCAAAGGTGTCTATATGCAACAGCCACATAACAAGAGGGCACCTAGTGGTTGATCGTTGATCCTAAAAGTAGCACACTTTTCCTAGAACCAACTAAGAGCCTAACATGCACATATGTCATAGGCATAGATGAACTAGAGCAAGTTCATCACCAACTCTTTGATGATGCAAAAAATAATATCTACTAGGGAGAGTTAGAAATTCTTAAAACTTTCAAGCAAGATCCCCTTGAACTAAAAACTCTACTAGCTGGCATGGAATATGTGTTCTTAAAAAATGGGAAGTTAGTCATAATCAATGCAAATCTTGCTCTAGAATAGAAAAGGATGATGTTAGAAGTGGTTGAAAAATGATTAGCAGCCTTTTCTTGGTCATATACTAAACTCATAAGGATTGATTCTTGGATATGCTAGCATCGTATCTATACCAACCCAACCATGAAGCCAAATAGACAACCACAAAAGTGATTGAACTCCAAACTAAAGTAGATTGTCAAAGAGGAAATCGAAGACTCCTCAAGACAAGGTTCATTTATCCCATTATAGATAGTAAATGGGTTAGTCTACTCATGATTATTCCAAAGAAAGATGGTAAGTGGCAAGTTTGTATTGATTTTTGACTACTAAATATGGCAATTCCATTATCATTCATAGATCACCTGTTAGACACAATATCTTGGCATTGCTACTATAGTTTTCTACATGGTTATAGTCGTTGTAACCAAATCCAGATCATGCCAAAGGACTAGGCCAAGACAACATTCATGAGTCCCTAAGGGACTTTTGCATATCACAAGATGTCATTTGGTTTATGCAATGCCCCTGCTACTTTCCAACACCTAGTCCTAAGCATTTTTCAATAGCAAATCAGTAGTGGTGTGGAAGTCTTCATGGATGACTTCTCCACATATTGAGCTACATTTGAGCAAGCCTTGGACCACCTTGAGTAAGTACTAAAATGATGTGTTGAAACAAATCTCTAACTCAACTGGAAAAAGAGTCATCTGATGGTCTAGGAAGGCATTGTATTAGGGCATCGAATCTTACAAGAAGGAATTGAGGTAGATCCTAAGAAAATAAGGGTCATCTAAGAAATTTCTTGCCATCTAGAAACCATCAAAGATATTCAATCATTCCTTAAACATACTAGCTACTACTGGCAATTCATAGAGAATTTCTCTAAGATCACAAAATGGTTGGTGGAGCTAACAAAGAAAGATGCTTCATTCATCTAAATTGTGAAATGTGTAACAGTATTTCAATAGCTACCATAGAAACTTATAAAAACTCCAATTCTATAAGCACCTAACTAGTCCAAACCATTTCATGTCATGACAGATGCATCAAATTATGCCTTGGGAGCTATTCTTACACAAATGACTGACAAGAAACATCCATATTATATCCACTACACTAGCTGAAGCATTGTGGATGCATAACTAAACTACACCACCACAGAAAAAGAATTGATGGAAGTGATGTTTTCTCTCAAGAAGTTCAAGCACTATGTGCTTGGATACAAAGTGTTTGTGTAAAAAAACCATAGTTCCATCTACTTCCTAATGAACAAGCCAATGGTAAGACCCCCATGTCGTACAATGGCTAGTGATCTTGTAGAAATTCAATCTTACGATGATAGATCAAAAGGGAACTAAGAATGTGATCGCTAACCACTTGTCTAGGTTATGATGGAATAATAAAGAGGATGAAAGCCTACTATCTGATCCGTTTCTTGATGAACTCATCTTTGTTGGGGCTATACCTAAATAATTTCCCAATGAACCTAAATGGTGTAATGGCATTATCACCTGTCTTCTCACTCAAAAGATGCCACATGGGTTGGACCACTAGAAGAAACAATAGTTTCTTCACTAGGTGAAACACTTCATGGAGATCAACAGACACCTTTGCAAAGTGTGCACCAATGGCCTAGTTTGATGGTGTGTCCCTGATGCTAATCAACTACATGTTCTCTAGGATGCTCATGAGGGTCCTTGTGGTGGCCACTATGTTCGGAGATAAATGACCATTAAAATCATGAACGATGCCAACGAGATGGTGGAATGACTTCTTGAATGAAGGGACCTCAACAATGGATTCAACCACTAGAACCCTTTGACATCTAGGGCATTGATTTCATGGGTCCCATTGCATCCATGTCAAATAGAAAGGAATACCTCATAGTCATTATTGACCACTGTACAAAATGGGTTGAAGCAGTAACCATCACTGACTATACATCTTCTATTATTACTCAGTTTTTACAAGAAAATGTTGTAAATAGGTTTGGCGTGCCACATGCATTAGTTTCTAATAATGAAACTCACTTTATAGGCACTACTTTTCAAAAGCTTATGCAACACTTGGGGGTTGAACATAAACTCACAACACCTTACCATCCCCAAGCTAATGGTCAAGTTAAGGTTACCAATAGGGAAATCACAAAGATTCTAACAAGAACTATTAACAAATATAGAAAAGACTAGAGCACAAAACTCAATGATGCCCTCTGAGCCTACCGCTCAACATGAGAACTTCCTATAGGCTATTCTCCCCATGAGCTAGTGTATAGAAAATTACCAACACTCCTTATTCAATCTAAGCTTCGTATACTTTCAACAGCCTATGACCTTGACCTTGACTTAAGTCTAGCACAAAAAGAAAGATTAATGACTTTCAACTTGCTAAATGAAACTTGATTGGTGGTCCTGTCATCTAACGAGTTGCACATGACATTCAACAAAATGTGCCATGACCTTAGAATTACAAAATTCAAACTTCAACCAAAAGATAAGGTTCTTTACGAGAACCCTACATACATACCTCAATGAACTAAGTTCTAGAAATTATGGAAAGGACCTTACATCATTTATGAAACTTTTTCTTCTAGGGGCATGATGATTTACCAACCTAAGAGCCCAAAAAAGAAATAGCTAGTCAACATACAATAAGTGAAACCTTTCCATGAGCCTAAGCAAGCTAATGCAACAAACGCCTCATTGGATGGATAGCTACACTCAATTTCTTGGACCTCGTCCTTTCAACTGAGTTGTGGGGGAGATGGCCATCCATGCTAACCATATAAATGACTCCTCAGTTTTTCATATTTTTTTTTACACATTTTTGTTTTATGCCTTGTTATTTTTATAGCTTTTTGTTTTACACATTCTTTATCTTCCATCTTTTTTTTTATGTCATTAATTTTTTCAATTTTTTTTTTTTTTTACAACCTCATGTGTACATTTTATTTTTCTTAACTATTTTACAATTTCTTATATATTTCCCTTTATTTGGATGTAATTTTCTTATTATATTTTAATAATGTCATGCATTTTTTCCACTTGGATATAGTATGATTTAATTGATATGGGCATGTACTATCTAGTTATTTAATTGTTGGTGTCTGGATTCTAGTGTTGAATTTTGTTACAAATAATTAGTACATGGTTTCTTTTTCATGCAATGGGTAGTGAATCCACAACATCCCCCCATCCACAAACACTATGGTTTTGCATGTTCTGGAAATGTGTAGCCCCTTTTTCAATGATAAAACTTTAACGAACTTGTGACTTTGGTAGCTTTCAAATTTGGAAAGGATTCAAATGGTGAACAAGGTGTAACTTCAAGGGGATTTGATGCTCTTTGTGCCTTTTTACTTACTTGGGTGCATGTGTGTTTTCATGGATTTCTTACCATTCTATGTTAACCAATAACAGGAAGTTAAATAACTCTTTGCATGGTGTGATTCCCATTTCAAGAAAAAACCATGGAAATTCAAAGCACATCCCTTGGACAAAATAAATAGGCTTCAAGCACTGGTTATGGGACTAAAAAGACATGTTACCCATGCCTAAAGGTCCCCTCTAACTAAGGCCCTTCCTCACTTCCTACTTCTCTTTTCTTCTCTAATAGGGAACAGCTGTTATTCTGTGGAAGCACTCTTATGTCTCAAGGGGATGGACTAGTCTTAGAATGACAATGCAAAGTCATTGAACATGGTTGGTTTGGATATGGACTAAAGATGGATTTTATCAGGTCATTTAACCATAAAATTTATAATGGACTTCATGTGACCTTAATCAGGAACTCCATTCCATTCTCTTTCATCCATCTATGCTTTCCATCTTTTGGTTTGATGTGTCAAAATTCCCAAGTAGTTTCTTATGGGTTTTTGTATTTAACTTTTCGTAACCATTAATCATCCATGGGGCCCACAGACTCCTTGGTTTAAAGCTATGCAAGGGTAATGAAAGGCCAATGCCTTCTTTGGGAAGGACCCACTTGCATATCTTTTGGTTGGGTTAGTTAAGTTCTTTACCCTTAGACATTTTCACAATCAAACCCTTTTGCATGCCTCATTAATGACATCCAATTTTGCACATCTTCACAATGTTTTTCAGTGAAATTTCCTTTTTATTATTTTGAATTCTTAAACCCTCTCCAAGCATTTCATCTTGTTAATCTTCCTGCTAACACTATTAACTGAATATATCCACCATAATCACAACCTAGCCAAGTGTAATTGCCAATGAGACATGGTACTTCAAAGCTATGTGTTACACATTGCATACTAATTCACAATTCTATTGTGATGTAGTGGGAAGCATGGACTAGAACCGAGACTATCTTCATCAAAGATGATGTGGCAACACCATGTGACAAGAATCCTTCATAATCATTGAATTTTCTCCCTCAATCTTTAACCACCAAGAGGATTTGGATGTTAATTCTGTCCAAGGTATTCACTTCTATTTTCATGAACACCCAATTTTGTAAAAGATTGTAAATCTATAGACTCGAGCACTTAGAATTTGTCTATTCCATCTGAGTCAATTTATATGTTAGTCAATAATCCCATACCTACCCAATATTTTATAAAGAACTTGTTCTTTCTCTTCTTCACTTGAGGATGAGTTTTCATTTAGTCATGGGGGTATGATGAATCATGTTTTGATCAGCTCCGATATCAAATATATTCAATATTAGAGCCTCGATATCAGATACCTGATATTAGACCCCAAGATGCAATGTCAAATATCTAATATCATAGGGTATATGCTAACCTATAAATATAGTGCTTGGGCACATGATTTCTATATAGTTTTTTTCATAGAGTAACGAAGTTCTTGTAGTTTAGCCATTCTAAGGTTAGAATATTTCTGAGTGCCCATAGTAGGAGTTTAAGTGTGTATAGATCTTTATTCGAACAGTAATGTACCTAACCATAGTAGTGTGGAGGAAATCAAGATGAGCCCTTTTAATCATCCTTGTAACACTGAGAATAGATTAATGTTTCCTTGATGCATTTAATATTCATGCACTTTACTTTAATGCACTATAGTTAAGCAATTAATTTCCAGTTGTTAATGAACACAAGCACAACCACTTTGAGCATACATGTAGCACTTGGTAACCCAGAAATGCTTAACATTTGGTAATCTAGCAGTGCTAGATACATTTAGGATGTGTTCGAAGAGTGGGAACGGGTACTTGTGTTAGGCTAGCTAGGCAATAGATTAATTAGATATTAAATTCCTCTACCTTTCATTCTTGTTCTAGGCAATTAAACTTATAAAATACAAAATGATAAAAATCATATACCTCAGTTGCACTTAACCATATACTTGTACCTCATGAGTGGAACTAAGAAGACAATGATCATTCTGATTAAATTTCACACCTTAGAACTAATGTACTTAAGAACTTAAAGTCTACAAAGTTTGACCAGATCGCACGTGAACGCTTGTGATTCATATGGTTGGGTGTAGGGGTACCTTGCCACTCATCACATGACTTCTAAGAACAAAGACTCCAAGGCTTCTAAAGGTATGAAAGAAGTAAATGAGAGAGGAAATATCAAAGAAGATTCACATAAGAAGTAAGAGAAGAAGGAGGAAGGCCAAGATTCTAAGAAAGTAAACTACAAGAAGGAAAAAGATTAAGGAAATGACCATACATTTAAGATTTAATGCTTCAATTATGAAGAAATGGAATACAATCAATAAGAGTACAAAAAACCTAATGCTTTAAAAGAAAAGTAACTTTAGACTTTAGAGACATGTAAATCTTCATATGAAGGTAATCTTGATACTTCTTTCATTGAAGATGTGATTGAAATTGACTCTTTTATGAAAAATATCAATGTTAATAAGGATTCTTTATGGAAAATGCACTTTATAATTAAGGCTAGGTGTCTCTCTAGTAGAAAATCGATTCAAATCTTGATAGATGAAGGCATCCAAGAGAATGTTATTTCTTCTAAGACTATTGATAAATTTGGTTTAAATAAATTTCCTTATCCTAAGCCCTATAGAGTGTACTGGATCTCTAGAGCTCACTTCAAATAATTAAAGAAGAGATGTTATTTTTTTTTTCTTTTAAGAATAGTACTTTTAAAGACCATGTGCAATATGACATTATTTTCATACATAGTGCTAATGTCATACTTGGTAGAACTTGGAATTATGATAATAAGGCTATATTTAATGGTGCAAGGAATTGTTTATTAGTTCTTAGAAAGGATGGGATACATCAAATGATTTCTTTAATATTGTAAAATTACAAAGAAAATGTTTTCACTAATGCTTCTTTGATTATGCTTAACAAGAAGAAATATCTAAAAGATCATGAAGAAATTAGGCATGATTTATAATTTTGTCTATTATTGCAATATGTAAGAAGCCACAAAATGAAATTTCAATAGTCGTATAACCTTTAGCATATGAATTTTCTAGTGTCTTTAAAGTAAAATTGGAAAGGCTTCTACTAATAAGATCCATTTAGCATTAAATTAATTTCATGCATAGAACTAACATTTAAATGAGAGAGCATATTGGATCACTCTATCAAAGGAAGAAAATTCATAAAAAATTTATTAAACTACTCTCTAATGGTTTCATCAATGAGTCTATTTTCTCATGTGTTATTCTAGAGGTCTTGGTGCCTAAGAAGGATATATATGAAATAAGATTATGTATTAATTCTAGGACTATGAATAGGATGATAATTAAGTATAGATTTTCTATTCCTAGAACGGATGACATTCCTGATGTTTTGACTAATGCTAAATTTTTTTTTCTATTATTGAGTTAAAAATTAGCAATCATCAAATTATAATTAGACCTAGGGATAAATTAAAATTGACATTTAAAACTTCTACTATTTTTTTATGAGTGGTTATTCATGCCTTCTAGGATAATCAATGCTCTAGAAACTTTTATGTGGATTATGTATGATGCTTTAAGGAATTTAATTGATAAATGTTGCATAGTATTCTTTGATGATATTCTTTAGATCTAATGAAGATGATCATGTACACCTCTTGAGAATAATATGCTCAAAGATACATTAGGCTCAATTAATCATCAATGTTAAGAAATGTTATTTTATAAAGAATGAAAGTATTTATTTGGGTAATGTTGTCTCAAAGAATCAAGTCAAAATGAAGTTAAGAAATATCAAGAAAATCTTCAATGTATATTGAAACCATTCACCCATGTTGTCTCATATCTTATGGCTCTTGGCTGAAATTTTAGTGATATATTATTTAATTAACAAGGTGTTCCATTGAACCACCTCCTCTAGTGATGCCTCATCTTTGACTTCATAGATACATATCTTCTTCTTATAAAGAGCTAGATCTTAGTTGTATTCTTCTACACCTTTCCTCTTTCAAACATCTACTTGTTCTTTAATTATTTTTTTAATCAACTTTTAGATCTAGTGGACTCTGAGCTTTGATAATCTCCCTTGGGCATAAATACCAAGGATTTTCCTTTTCTATGCAAATTCCATCTATAATGTGGTAAGCTACTTTTCTGAGAAAACCTATAATTTCGACACTTGTGCAATAGATAATAGTATCTTTTCTAAAGATATATCAATGAACTTATAGTTCCCTTACTTTCATGCTTAGATTTTTTTTCTCAAGTTGAATACTCTAGAATATGTTTGATATTTCTCAATGAAAACCTTAAGCACTATAGACCACCTATGGATAGAGTTTAACATCAATAATTAATACCGTATTTTTACTTCTTTGATCAACATTCTTGGAAAGAGCTTTAGCTTTTATCACTTTTTCTCTATATTTTACAAGACACATGTATTATGGAAGGCTTGCAAATAATGCTACAAATTAGAGTTGTAGCATTCGTCAAATTTGGCAAAGTTAGTCATATCAAGACATTTTATGTGGCTTTTCCTTTGATGTCTTTGAGATATCTTAACTTCTTCTATAATTTGAATCATGCTTTTTTTAGTGGATAAGGATTCATCATGATCATCATCTAGCATATCATAATTGTAATCACAATTTCTATTTTTCCCATCATCACAACCTCATCCATGATCTCTCTCATGTCTTCTAACTTGCAAACTATCCTAATGTTGATCCCTATCTCTATTTCCAACTTAATTTCTATCATTGTATGCATCTTAATCTCAATCATAATGTATACCTTGGTCTCTTCTACCATTCCTATCATCTTGTCAATCATGAGTTATTTCTCCTTGTCTAGATTCATTTTTTTCAAAGCTTAATGATAAGGATGAAGAAGATGATGAGGAACTAGAAGATCCATATCTTCTTACTCTTCTTGCATGATCTCTTTGATGATCTCATTTTTGTCTACTAGAAAACCTAGACTTAGAGGTCCTCCTAATTCCAGAACTTATTCCATCTCCTTGAGGATTACTTGTCAAGATTGACCATAGCTGGGGATTGTCCAAATGATCAACATTAAATATGAAAGGTTATTAGCATTAATATCTTTTTAATTTGTAGCCTATATCTTCTGTATTAGAGTTATAAGAGATTAGAATATTGTCATTGTCTTTGTATTTATCATATTAAGCTTCTACCATCTAGTCAACTTTCTATTGGATTTCTGTTGGTTAACAAGGTCTATCCATGATTATGGAAATGTGGTAGCCTTCACAGAGTTGACCAAGACCAAATCTCATTATGCAACATGGAGCAGAGATGAAGTACGTAGTTGAAGTCAAATATGTAAGAATCTTCATGGACAAAGAAAACATTATCTAGTAATGATGCATGTCAATAAGTATCTTCTCCTTCTCTATTATTACCCCTTTTGAAATTTTCTATGTGTGGTAGGCTCTTGCACCTAGGAAAAGTAGGCATGATGGACTAGTAATATATGTGTCTTCTTAATATTTTTTTTAAAGATAAATCTTCAAAGTATTATAAAATAATATTATATGTTATAACTTTCTAAACTATTAGTACCATTCCCTATCAATGATTCCAAAATAGTTTTTGCAAGTATGCTCAATGCTCCATCATACAATCTACAAGCATTATAGTAGACCATTTCATAATTTGTGGATGGTACTAATAATATTACCTAGGAAGTGAATTGATATTTGTTGATGGTTATCTTCCCACTTGGTTTAGTAGAATTTCTATTATGTATGATCATGATATTTTTAACAACTTTTTGTACACATCCTAAATTCACACAACCACCATTGTGATTATTAGTAAGTGAACACATGTTTATTTTCAAAGTTAGTCACACTTATTCCACCAAGTTACTAATATGCATAGGAAAGTAAATTATTAAGCTAATCACATAAGAAAATAAATAATATTGGAAATAAATTGCAATTAAAATAAATCTAAACTAATTCAGAATGATGCAATGGAAGGGAATCAATCACAGTCTTTATTGTTATTCATGTAATGTGTTTAAGTACATTCTACTCGAATAAATTAGCTAAATAATTAACTTAAAAATATGCAATGGGCAACTAGTAATTGCTACTAATGTTCAAGAAATAAACTAAAAAAGTAATGCTACCTACTATATTAATGGATGTCATTAATATGGTAGGTGATGGGTATTTGTAGGTAAAATTGGATACTATGATATTACATCTATGACATCACAAGTTAATTTATGATATCACAACTACAACAATGTAAATGAAATATCACAACTATAATTTTGCAACTTATTGAATTATTATTTATCATGATGGAATATTTTTTCTTTTGCATCATCCCAGACAAAAGTTGAATTCTACTTCAAAAAAATATAACATATATCATGAAATAGAATTAAAATTTCTAACAAATCTCTTAAAGAAACCATCCTAACTAAGAACTAATCTCAACTCTTCCACATATTTAGATGAAGAACATTTCTTAATTGCTTTAATCTTGCTTGGCTTCATCTTATCTTGATTCTTGAAGATAACATCACCCAAATAAACAATTTTTTTCTTCATGAAATGATGTTTTTTGGCTTTGATGACCAATTTAACCTCATGCAACTTTTAGCTTACCATTCTCAGGTGCTTCATATGCTCATGCTCATTTGAGTTATATACAATAATACCATCAAAGAATACTATGCAACATTTATCAATTAAGTCTCTTAATCCTTCATGCCTATGTCTCATAAATGAGGTTGGAGCATTGGTTAGCCCAAAAGGCATGACTAACCATTCATATAAGTCAGCAAGTATTTTAAATATTATTTTTCATTTATCCCTGAGTCTAATTTTAATCTAGTGATAATCATTTTTTAAATCAATTTTAGAAAAGAGTTTAGATTTGTAAAATAGCAAGAATGTCATCCATTCCAAGAATATGAAACCTATACTTGATTGTAAAACTATTCATAGTTCTAGAATTAATTCAAATTCTCATTTTATCTATGTTCTTGTTGGGTTATAATACTACTAAAATAGCTCATGAAAAAATGGACTTCTTAATGAAATCATTAGAAAGTAGTTTAGTTTCTTGTGAAGTTCCTTCCTTTAATGTAGAATCATTTGGTAGGCTCTCTCATTTGAGATGGTAGCTCTAGACATGAAATTAATTTGGTACTAATGGATTTCATTGGTGAAAGCCCTTCCAATTTTTCTTCAAAGAAATCAAAAAATTCTTATATTAAATGTTGCACTGCTATTGGAAGTTCATTTTGTGATTCCTCTTCACATGTTACAATAGAAGATATAATTGCAAAAGCATTCTTAATTCTTCATGATATTTTGCATATTCCTGCAATCTAGAAAAAATTAAAGAAGCATTAGTAGAAACATTATCTATGTATTGTTACAATGACATGGAAATCAATTGTTGTATCTCATCTCTCCTAGGAACTAACCAAATATTCCTTGCATCATCAAAAGTAGTCGTGTTAACATAGTTTTAATGTTTACCAAATAGGACATTAGCATTATCTATGGGAAAAATATCACATTATATTTGGTTTCTAAAAGAATCAATCTTAAAAGAAAACTTGCATCTCTCCTTCACTTATTCGAAATGTTTTCTAGAAAGCAATAGACTCTATAGGGCATAAGATGAAGAAATTTCTTCAAGCCAAGTTTATCTAGTACCTTGAAAGAAATTCCAAAAAGAATTCTCTTGAAAGGATCCTCACAAACATTGACACTTCTCATAAAAGAATTAATTTTAATTACATCCTAAATCATAGGTATGTTAGAATTACCTTTATTTGAATACTCTTTCTTCTCCTAAGTTTGAAGTTTCTTGCCCTTGGAAGCTTTGGGTTTCTTAAACTTTCATTACATGCATCTCATCTCTCCATAATTGAAGCATTAAATCTTGGAAGCATTAACATTCTATTGATATATTTTCTTCTTAAAATTATCTTTTTTTTAGAATCTTAGCCTTTACTTCCTTGTCTTCTTTGAAAGCCTAAAGTCTCTACCCTTAGAATTCTTCAAATCTCTATTATAGCCATAGAATGTCTTCTTAACCTTAAGAGATAAATCAAAAGATTAATTTAAAAATTTGATATTCATAGAATATAAGCTCTTGATAATATTCCCTCTTTAATCCATATTGGAAATTTGGAGCTTGTTTATACTCATCCTAATGAACTTTAGCTTATCAAAAATCTTTGCAAAAATCCATGTTATACTTCTTTATACTTTTATCACCTTATCTCATGTATTTTAATCTTTTAATGGCTTCTTGTCTATGATTGATCTTCTTAAATATTTGTTTAATCATGAATTGGATAAGAGGCCAACCCATAATTTAAGTACCATTAATCATCACATAAGCATAACTTTTCATTTTTTATCAAACTTGTATCATATCTTCAAGCCTTGTTTCAACATATGATACATTTTAATCTTCTTCAACCTCTTCAAGCTTAAAATATTTGTTCAATATCTTGAGCCAAAAAATAAAATTTTTAATATCTTTCATGCATTAAAGTTCTTTACTTCAACATGAGATAATCTAGAAACATGTCTAAATACTCTAATAAGAGTAAGCTAAATTCATTTACCTGAATTCCCTTAAGTTTTTAAAGTATATTCCTTGTTTTATTTCCTTGGAAATATGAATTCATAAGACTTTTTCTCAATACTTGAAGCATGAGGAACCTCATTTCCTTGTTCTTCATTTTCTCTAAAGTCTTCATTGTCAAGGGAAATATCATCTTCAAGAAATGGCATAAAATAATGTCTTAATAAAGAAGCCCTTGGTGAATATGTCCTTGAGTTGTTCTCTTATCTATATATCCTTGATGATGAAATCTATTCTTTGTTTACTTTAAGCTTCTTAAGTTTTTTCACAATGTACTTAAGAGCATTTCTTATGTCTTCCATGTCTTTGGCTAAAGTATAGAATATCGTCTTCTTTGGTGTCATGATGAAAATGGACCTAAAAAACAAGATAAATAAATACTCACAAAGAAATTCAAAGGGATTCAAAGTACCCACAAAGGTAATTGGATTGATCAAAATCAATCAATTAAGAATTACTCAAATCATAAGTATACTAATCTTAAAGTATATAAACCTTAGCTAGTTCAAGCTAACGATTATTCTAGTCCATAATTTTGTCCAATACCCAAAATACTTGATCAAATATATGATCAAAAAATTTCTCAAAATCTAATAGATTATGAAAATAGCAATAATGAAATTGCAAACAAAGATGATGGTCTAGAAGAATGATTTCCTTACATTGGTAATGAAGGTTCTTCACTTGAATTAAATTTTCTTCCAATTCAAACACTTTAATACTAAGATGATAAGTAACACCCTCAAATTTCATAACCCAAGCTAAGTCAAGACTTAAAGATTCAAAACAAAATTATAATTAAAAAAAAGATAACATTATTCATGCTCAATTAAATGAAATACAATACATAATTGAAAATATAACACTTTCTAACAATAGACATTCAACCAATGAAATCTTCATTTCACTACACAAGGAGAACTATAAAGAGGATGATCACTCTATCATAACAATCACAATGCTTAAGGAGAGTACATGATCACTTCTTAAGATTGATACAATATATTCCTACTTTCTTAGAACTTAAACATCCTTTTATAGTGATTGGAGTAATCCTTAACCTTTCCCAACCATCAATCTTTCCTTTAATATTCATGCCCTTTTCAAATAATATCTTTTCTTTATACTATGAGGACCTACAACTAGCAGACAACTTGCAATTCTAAACTGCAACTAAACTATGACTTGTAGCTAGCCTACATTGCTAAAATGACCAATATCTTCTTCTCTATTATGATGCTAATTATGACCAATAGAGATCTTCAGTCTCATCACTATGACCTCTTATGACTTGCATCAACTTATAACTCTCTACCCAACCTTAGAAACCTCAAATTTTAACATTTACAATAAACTATAGTTGACTATGACCTCCAGCAGCCTATAGTATCAAACTATGCCTAATTGTAAATTGCAACTATCTATAGTTACCTATCCAAACCATGGAAATAATCCTGCATACATCCAAAAGATTCTAAAATACAAACATATACTTCCTAGAACTTCTAAGGCATGCTAAGAATGACTATTATATCAAGGTAGGTTGATGTACTCATCAAATTCCTAATTTATCAACATCATCATTAAATCTATAGCTAGTTTTAACTAACTCTGCTATAGGAGCAGGAATTCTTCTCATTTTTGTTCATGCATCACATTTAAAAGTCTTCTCACCATTCCATCATGTGTCCTAATTTGAATTACATCAACACCTAAAACCTTTTCTTCTTCATGAGTGCTCATTATAAGATTTCTACCTTTGACCTTTTTATATGGTTCTAACCAAAATATGTAAAGAGTAACATGCCAACTACATCCTCTATTAAGGATTCATTTATCATCTTGAAACAGTTTTGAAATCATGATTAGAAAAGCATCTTTTCTCCTCACATTTTTCTTAATATGTTAAGAGCTTAAACTCTTTTTATTTTTTATTTTAATTTTTAGAAATTTTTTTCACATTCTACAATCCTATTTATAATGCCTCTTTTTATGAAAAAATTATTTAATATCCTTTCTAAAATTCCTTTCAAATTCTTTGTTCATCATGCATTCTCCAACTACTAAGCCTTTCACACTCACTTCTGCTTCAAAATTCTTCATTATTTTCTCTAATAGAAAAGCTACAATCACTATTGAAAATTCTATAATATTCTTTTCATAAATAATTATTGTAGCAAGAGGCTTGTAAGATGATGAAAGAAATTTGCAAAGAATTAGAGCTATATCCTCATTAATTTTGAATAACTAGCAAAACAAATCATTAAGAAAATTAAGATGATATACCATACATGTCTCTTCTATCATCTTAGAGTAATATGCTTTTAATTTCAAATATAATGTATGCACTAAGAACTTTTTTATGTACCATGCAACTTGGTATTCAGAACTTTAGATCTATGCTTTATTAACTATTATTTATGCTTAGATCTTAAACATAAGGTTTTATTCTAATTATATCATGTCTATATTATGAGGTATTCTATTGTGTGCTTATACTCTTTCTTTTATGCTTGTTAAGATTTAAACTTGAGATCTCTTGAATTGGATAGCTATTATTATGAATCTTGAGGTTTGGACTTTTGAATCCTTATTCACATGTGATACATTAGTATTTTTATTAATCTTTTATGTTATTATGTCCTTATTATTATTATTTTAAAATTATTCTTTTATGGATGAAGGATGATAGTGGCCCATTGTTGCTATTTTATTTATGTTTATTTAAAAATTTTAAATTTTATTTTATTTCAATATTTTTTAGAATAAATTAGACATATAGTAATGAGGCATTAAATATTTGAGAGTTATTCCAATTATTCTTTATAATGTCTCGCAACACTCTTAGACATGTGTGCTTATTCCAATATTTGCTAGGTAACTTTTAATACATCAATTGACCAATTAACCCTTTTTTGCTACCATTTGACTTGATTGTAAAAATTTATTAATTAATTATTATTTTTTGACTTTCCGAAATCCTATCTCTTGTATCTATAAATAATTGGTAATGTTGGCTCTCTTGGCATCAATTGTGCATTTTTTTATCTTTTTTGCTCCCTTACTCATGGCTATGTATGGTGGATCCCTTGCTGATTTCTAGATTTGAATTTGTTCTTTCTTGGTGAATCATATATCTTAACTAACATCTTAAGGTAGAGGAAATGTTCTTTATTCCATTATTTCTATATATAACTTTCTCTACTAAACCTACTTTTTGATTATAAAAAACTGATATCTACTTATTGTTGTCGATCTAACCTTGATTTGATTTTTTTTTCTCTATTTCTCATCATTTTCATGATTTCTTCTTCATATTTTGACCTAATATTTCTTTAACATCATCTCTTTCCAATGTAAGTGGAAAATTTTAACAATGGTAGTGAGCAGACATTTTGGATGTGTATGGGCATTTTTGACATGTCAAAAACCTAAATTTAGGATGCATTAAACATGATTTACAAGAAGAAAACTGATACAAGAATGGCTAGTACTTCATAGTTGACTTTGAAGTTGATCCATCAATATGTTGCAATCAATATCATACCTTATTTTGGTGATAGTGATGATACTAGGGCCTTAGGATAACTAGAGGGTTAATGTTATCCCTAATGTAACCTAATAATTAGAATTTATCATACATGAGGATTTTCCTAGATAGGTGGGATATTATACCAAACAATCCTTGATTCCTAGTTAAGTTAGTATTAACCTTGTAGAAATTCTCATGTTTGACACTAGAATAACTCATGGAAATATCACTAATAGTGCAATTATGGTTAGTAGTAGAATTTCGTATTAACAAATATGTTAATAGATTTGGTTATCTAATAAGTTAATGGTTATGTTTGATTAATGAATTTGGTTAATTACTAATTACTATTATTTCTAATAGTATGTTTTACAACATGGACCCCATCTTCCAATCCTATTCCATGAAGCTTCAAGATGAGTTTCTTCTATTGTGAAGGTGTTTTAACTATTCCTACATGTGTTGTATACAGATTTAACAAGAAGCTTTGGAGATGGATAAGAAGAAGCTAGATGAAGGATTAACATTGGATGAAGATTATTTCTTATTATAATTCATTTTATATTTTGGTCATAAATATGGATCTTTCCAATTGATGAGCGGCGAGGTACCCCTACACTCAACCATACAAATACGAGCATTTCACACACGATCAGGTCGAATTCCAAGGACTAAGTGCCTATGCACCTTTGTGGACCAAGGACGGGTTGGTTGATCGTTGTCTTTTCAAACTTACTTGTATGTCACGATTGTATGGTTAAGTAAGTTTGACGCATATGATTTTTATAGCTTTTATGTTTTTATGTCCTACTGCTA
>MNCI01007215.1:1113358-1131238 GCA_015680685.1 Gnetum montanum
CAATCCGAGAATTGAGAAAAACATAGGTTGTTGCTACCAGATTTGAACCGGTAGTTGTCGCCATCATCGGATAACAATGACAACTATGATGTTCCTAGAATTTTGCTGGTTGTGAGCTATCTAAGCAATAGCGTGGTGGAGATTGATGAGGATAAGGAGCCAGTGAAGGTTGTGGTAAAGAATTTCACAGATGATAAGGGAACCAGGCAAAGCATACGCCAACTAATGCTATTATGGGTGCTTTTCTGCTGGATTGTCCATCAGCTCAAATCAAACCTTCTTCTTAGATGAATGCATGGAGTATCACATACGCCTCTTTTGCGACTTCCTTGAGAATCCATATTAATTTAAAACATTAGAAAGCCAAGATTACCAGTAGTACTAATTTTAATAGATCGGTATTGGGTTTTGCAATACCCATATATTATTATAATATTTATTTTAAAACCTTGTTGCAGTATAAATAAGGCATTCATCAGGCACCAAAAAAAGGGAGAAAAATTGATTATGCATACACATCAAAAGAAAATTCATTTCTTTTGAGAAAACAAGAAAGGAAAAGTTGATACCAGTAAATTCCATATCACATTGGAATTAATTATTCTTGAGATTTTTGTTGAAGATTTGTTGAGCCTTATGGCAATTCATGTAATTCATAATCAAAATTGCTACATTGTGGAGAGAGCAAGGTAGAATTGCAATTTAGGTAAGTCTCCTTTGTGATCTTCAATTATGATTTATAATTTCAATTTGATTTAATTATAAATCTTTATTCTTGAACTTATGATTAGAAGTTAGGATAAAGGTTTATAATTTTACTTATGAGTGATAGGCATAAGTATGGAATTTAATTGGATTCAATTCTAACTATTTATTGTCTTGATGATTTCTTTAACTTTTTAACCATTCCTCCACGGGATACAACTCGTGAATCAGTCACAAACAAGGTGACAATCTCTAGAACAAAAAAAAAAATTTAAAGGTATCCAACACCAAATTTTTCCTAGCTCATCAATTGGACTTCCTTTATCACATTTAGATTAAAATATTTAAATTTCTATATTTTAATATTTTAATTATATTTTAATCATGGCCTAATAATATCATTCATCATGTATCTCAATTATAACTAATCAAATGCACTAAGGGTTACATAAGTATAATTAGGAAAACAACGATATGTGATCATGTTTAACAATCTAGGTAATAAGCTTGTCTAGCCTACAAATTATAATTACATCATGCATAATACTCATGATTTGTATATGATGAGCCTCGATATTGGATCCTCAATATCGAACATGCGATATTGAAGATGCTAAAGTGATATTAGACATGCGATGTTGGAACCTGTCTCGTCGCCTATAAATAAGAGATAGGGGCACTTGGTTTGGCATTAGTTTTTTAGTCCCTTAGCCAAATTCTTGTAGTTTTTCTATTCTAGAGTTAGAATTATTCCTGAGTGCTCGCAGTAGGAGTCATAAAGTGAACAGATCTTTATTCGAGCATTGTGTACCTAAGCACACCTTGCGTCCGGAAATAAAGACGAACTTTGTGATAAACCTTGCAACATTCAAAATAGCTTAATTATTGCATTTCATGTTATTTACTATTATTCAATGCTTTCAATAGTTACTTAATGTTATTTCATAGAATTATTAATTATCAATTACCAATGAATTAGCACACTCAACACGACCACTTCGAGCATACTTGGAACACTTGGTAACCTAATAACGGCTAGCATTTGGTAATCCCAGTAATGTTACACTGGTTCAGGATGTATCTGAAAAGTGGGAACAAATGCTAGTGTTAGGACTAGTTAGAGAATAGTTAATTAGTTAAATCAAATTAGCTATTAAATTACCTCATTTCTCTCTTTTAAGCATCAAGAAGATAAAACATAAAATAATAAAAATCACATACCTCAAGTTTACTTAATCATACAATTGTGCCTTACAAGTAACCTTGGGAAGACAACGATTGCATAAATCATCCTTGTTCTACATAGGTGCATAAGCACTTAATCCTTGGAGTTCAACCGAATCATGTGTGAACGCTTGTATTCGTATGGTTGGGCATAGGGGTACCTCGCCGCTCATCATTGGCACCATTGTCAAGGATTTTGTTGTTTGTGTGCTAATTAAAACTTAGGAAATCCTTCCATCATTGGATGAACCCTTAGAGTAACTATCTTACAATCACTGGAAAAGGGTATCACACACTAAATAATTAATCATGTCTCCTCCTTCTTATGAGAGTGCTTCACCGACTAGGTCTAACACCATGACCAATCAGAGGTAGGGTGCACATGATAATCTACCAGTACCCTAATATTTTGGCATGGTATATGCTCATCCTGATGAGTATGTACTAGATTTTATCTTTATCCTCCACCAAGATGAACATCTACGATGGCATGATTTAGAAGGTAACATAGTGTTACCTCCTGATCGCTCGATCCCAAGCATGTTTCTTCGTGCTCTCACATAAATCGATATGCAACACTTACAATCAGAGTACGTTGTGCATGATCAAGATTCAAGAGATTATTGACCCATAGAGGAACAATGTTAGACAGATCTACAATAGGAGAGACATTACAAATTTGTGAAGGGGAAGTGGTCTTAGGATGTCCTGTATGTCCTAAGTAAAAACAAGGGTGGTGAACCTATCTCAAGAGGTGTTCGACAAAACGATGTTCCTCTTGTTGACTTTGGTCAAAATATTTACTCAACTATTCATAACCCAGGTTCTTGTACCAATGAACACAAAGGGTCTGAAAAAGGAACATGAACACATGACAATGACAGACATTCCAATTATAATTGTGCCCAAGGCTGCAACCACCAAAGAGAAGGTGATAGGTGCCACCATTGTTCCGGTCCTCCTTCCTCTTCACCTCCATCATCTTCTTCTCCCTCTTCTTTGAGATATGAATGCAGTCGCAAAGGGAAAGATCATGAGAACAATGTTAAGCAAAATAGAAATCACCAACCAAATAGTCGAGAAAGGGGGCAAGGGCATTCCAAAGAGACACATCACGTAAGAAGGGAGAGTAGGGAATAACATAGGCATCATAGACACCATAGACAGTATGATCACAATGAATCCCTGCTCACCACCTGAAGTATGTTAGATATAACAAAGACTGTTAGGATTCCAACAAGGAACTAGAGAGATAGTAGGATCAAAAGACTAGACATGAATAACATCCCACGATTTGAAGGGGGATACAATGTTGATCCTCAAAATCATTTACAAGCATTCCATGATGCATGTGCCTTTCAAAATATAGAAAATAAGTGGCAAAAGCTAAAGTTATTTCCATGGACACTAATCAAGGAAGTAGAAAGCTGGTATTAATCCTTAGAACCGAAATCTATTTATCGATGGAGTATGATGTTAAAGCTATTCAACAATAAGTATTAAACATACTCCCGAGTGTCCAACCTACATAAGCAAATCCAAGGATGGAAATAAGGAGGACACGAACCCTTGGATGCTACCATGGGTTGATACTATTCATTGTTACATCGTTGCCCTAGGCATGGTTACTTGCAAAAGGAACAACTACGTCATCTTGTAGATGGGCTTAGGTACAAAACATGAAGAACCCTTAGGACTTATGCCCAAGGAAGGCTATTCGAGCTCAGAGCCCATCAAATACAAAGATTTTTGGAGCAAGTTGCCAAGGAGGAAGGTGAGTTAAGGAAAAGAGAAAGTGTGGAGGAGTACAATAGATATCTTTCCCTCTGAAAGAAGGAAATTAGATTTTGTGAAGATGAAGAAGAGTCACCACTTCAAGAGATGGTGAATAGAAAGACTTTTCCCATTCAAAAATTTGCATCAAAAGTATCGACAAAGGTTGATCAAATGTGGAACTCCCTAGATGATAAATTTCAAACTATCATAAAAATAGTAGAGGAGTCTAGAGAACCAAGTAGTAACTGAGAGAGGAGGAAAAAGAAAGAAGTTGAGTATACACGTAACAAACGTTAAGGGCAAGGTTGCCATCATTGAATAGGTTGTGGATTCAAACATAGACAATGATGAAGGATGTTAGATTTGCCAATATGACCATCCTAAGAAATGTTTCCCAATGGTGTCACATCTACAAGAGTCTAGGGTGTATGCACTAAACCCACGATTAAATAAACAGCAAACACCCAGAAGGTTACCTTATCCTCAAGGTAACCCAAGGCAATTCCACCAACTCTTAACATATTATCTAAGTGGAGCTCCACCACAACCAAATGAACAGTATCAATGGTGGTAACATCCACAATCATGGGGAATGCCACCACCACATCAACAGTATCCTTACCATCAACCTAACCCATACAGGTATTACATTTAGCAGACAATCTCTCCACATGACTCTACTAGTCACATCGCTCTTCAACCTCACTACCAAGCCCCCGAGTACTATAGAACTTCTTCTCCTCATGGTGATGTTCTACATACCTACTATCGCTCTCATCTATATGCATCTCTTCCATCTTTAGCTCCATTACCACCTACCCCAACTATGTAGGGTAAGCTTCCTACCCAACTGCAACAACGTAACACTATAAGGGCTGTCAATCCTCAACCTACTGTTGGTTTGGATAATCGATCAAAGAAGAGACCTTTCTTTAGAACCAACAATCCAACCAAGTCCTTACAATCACAAGTGGCTAATTATCCGAACACATCATTATCATTTGAATCTTTGGAGCTTCCTTCAAACCAAAAACCACACCCAACACATACTATCATGTTAACCCACACCATCACTAATTAGATTAAAGCTAGCCATCTTCCTAGGAAATTCTCTTATCTTGGAAGTCCTCTTATTTATTTGCAAATAGCTAGAAATGAGCCTTGCAAAGATCTTTTGGATTTAGGTTCTGGCATTAATTTAATCTCCTAGGAAATATATAAAGCTTGGAACCTGCCTCCGTTAAAGAAAAGTAACATTTGTTTAGAGTTGGACAACTAGTCCATCACTGTTCCATTAGGACTAGTGGAGGACATTGTCACCACTGTTTGTGGGTGGTCGTATCCAATCAATTTCCTAGTGATCCAAGTCAACATCTATAAGGGGGACTTCCCAATCATAATGGGAAGATCATGGCTAAGTATGTGATCGTTCCCTAAGAATACGTGATCTTTCCCTAGAGATATCAAAAGAAAATGCATTTGGGAAGATCGAGAAGAAGAAAGTTCCATGCATCACATACAGTAACACAAGGTGCAACTACGTGCATAAGTCCTAGTTTGTACGACACTTAACATTGCTTGCATGCAACTAGTGTGCACAAGTAATTGATATACAAAGATGCCTATATGCAATAGCCATAAGATAGGAAGGCATCCAGTGGCTGACAACTAACCAAGAGAGCAATTCAACTTTAAGCATGGAACCAACTAAGAGCTTTACTTGTGCCTATATTGAGGGCATAGATGCATTAGATCAAGTCCATCGCCAACTTCCAAGTACTAACACCAAAAATATCAACTAGGGGAGGTTGGAAATCCCTGACATGTTTAAGCAAGAGCCCCTCAAATTAAAACCATTGCCCACCAGTATGGAGTACACATTTTTCAATAATGAAAAATTGGAAATCATTAATGCTAAGCTTGCTCCTCAACAAAAAGAAAGACTACTGGAGATGGTAAAAAAATGGTCAAAAGCCTTTGCTTGGTCATATCCCGAATTAATGGAATAGATCCTAGGATATGCCAACATATAATCTACACTAACCCCTCTATAAAGCCTTGATGACAACCGCAAAGACGACTGAACCTAAAGCTTAAGAAAGTAGTTAAAGAAGAAATTGAAGAACTTCTAAAGGTTGGGTTCATCTACCCCATTACTACTAGTGAATAGGTTAGTCCATTAGTTATTGTGCCCAAAAAGGTGGTAAATGGAGGGTGTGTATAGACTTTAGGCTATTAAACATGGCAACATTTAAAGACCATTTTCCATTGTCATTCATTGACCAAGTTTTAGATACCATTGCAGGGCATTGTTATTATAGTTTTCTAGATGGTTACAGTAGGTATAATCAAATCCAAATAGCACAAAAGGACCAAGCCAAAACTACATTCATGAATCCTTGGGGGACATTTGCATATAGGTAGATGTCATTTGGCTTGTGCAATTCTCTAGCAGTGTTTCAACATTTGGTTCTCAGTATATTTCAGCAGAAAATAGGAAATGGTTTGGAGGTTTTTATGGATGATTTCTCCACCTATGAAGTGGAATTTGAATAAGCATTGGACTGATTAGAGCAAGTATTGAAATGATGTGTTGAAACCAACCTAAGGCTCAATTGGTAGAAAATCCATTTAATGGTCCAATAGGGCATTGTACTAGGGCATAAAATTTCACAAATAGAGATGGAGGTAGATTCTCAAAAAATTAAAGTCATCCAAGGAATCACTCGGCAACCTCAAACTATAAAAGACATTCGATCATTCCTTGGATATACTAGCTATTATAGATGCTTCATCAAAAAAATTTTAAAGATTGTAAAATCATTGGTAGAATTAACAAAGAAGGACATACCCTTTGAATGGACCGAGGAATGTGAGCTAGCTTTCCAAACATTGAAGTAGAAGCTCATAGAAACACCCATTCTACAAGCTCCTGACTAGTCCAGACTATTCCATATAATGATTGACGTGTCCAATTTTTCTTTAGGAGCCATACTTACACAGTTAGATGATAAAAAACATCCCTATTATAGTCACTGTGCAAGTCAGAGTATTACTGGTGCACAACTCAACTATACCACAATAGCAAAAGAGTTAATGGCTGTGGTGTTTGCACTAGAAAAATTTAAGCATTGTGTATTAGGCTATAAGATATTTGTACACACAGATCATAGTGCAATTTGGTTCCTTATGAATAAACCAACAGTGAGGCCTCACATCATACAATGGCTCATAATCTTGCAAGAGTTCGATCTTACGATGGTTGATCACAAAGGCATCAAGAATGTTGTTGACAATCATTTCTCTTGATTGTGATGGGACAACAAAGAGGATGAACACCCAATTTCTAATGACTTCCCTGATGAACTCCTCTTTTCAAGTGTAATAAACAATCAATCACCCATAGATAAAAATTGGTATAGTAGCATTCTTACTTATCTCCTCACACAAGAAACACCATAAGGGCTGGATGTTAGAAAGAAACAAGGTGTGTTCTGATGGATTAGTTAGATGGTGTGTTCTTGATGCAAATCAATTGTGAGTTCTCCAAGACACTCATGAGGGCACTTGTGGGGGTCATTACACTGGGAGATGAATAGCCATTAAAATCTTTGTTGCAAGATATTATTAGCCTACATTATTTTGAGATGCCCATCATTTTGTCCAATCTTGTGAGCGCTGCCAACGTGATGGGGGAATGACTGCTAGAATGGAGGGTCCACAACAATGGATTCAACCCTTAGAACCATTCGACATATGGGGTATCAATTTTATGGGACCTATTACACCAATGTCCAATAGAAAAGCATACATTATTTTTGTTGTTGACTATTTTACAAAATGGGTAGAAGCAGCCACCGTTACTAACTATATATCATCTACCACTACAAAATTTGTTCAACAACAAATCGTAAATAGGTTTGTCATACCTTGTGTACTTATTTTTGATAATGGTACACATTTTACAGGTGCAACTTTTCAGAAGTTGATGCAATTCTTACAAGTCAAGCATAAGCTAACTACACCATATCATCCTCAAGCGAATGATCAAGCTAAAGTCATTAATAGGGAAATCAAAAAAATTTTGACATGAACCATTAGCAAATATAGTTGAGATTGGAGCAAAATTAAATGATGCTCTTTATGCCTACAGCTCCACATGGAAACTCCCTATAGTCTGTTCTCCCTATAAGTTAGTGTATGGTAAACTTCCAACACTTCCTATCCAAGCTAAGCTCCATACACTATCCACATCATGTGACCTTAACCTTGATCTTAGTCTAGCACAGAAAGAACAATTAATGAATATTAACTTGCTAGATGAACACTGATTAGCCACCTTGTCATCCAATGAACTACACAAGGCCTTCAACAAACAATGTCATGACCTGAAAATTAGAAAAGTCACATACCAACCAGGAGATAGGGTTCTTTATTGGAATCCTACACATGTGCCACAACAAACTAAATTTCAAACACTATGGGAAGGACCTTATATCATTTATGAAACTTTTCCTTTAGGATCCATGATGATCTATAAACCTGAAAGCCTAGATAAGAAATTATTGCTTAACATCCAGCAAACCAAACCTTTCCATGAGCCTAAAACAACCAATACTAACACTACCTCTGTTAATGGACAACCCTCCTCATTATTTCAAATCCCCTCCTTCCAACTCAGTCATGGGAGAGATGGCCACCAATGCTAACTATTCTAAGTCCTCAGTTTCTTTTGTCCTTTTTGTTTTACACATTTTTCATCATTACTTGTTTTTTTTTACACCATCATTAACATTTTTACTATTTCTTTCTTTGTTACCTTTTGTTGGATTTATTTTCACTCATCATATAATAAGTGCTCATGGTTGTGGATTGTACTTTAATAGTGTTGCTTACTACTGTTTGGTTTTTACCTTTGACTTTTAATGTTGATGCTAAGATATGGTTTCTTTTGATAAAATAGGCAATGAATCCACGTCATCTATTCATCCACTCAACTCTATAATCTCCCTTCATTTTGAAAATGTACTATCCCTTTTTTCTAAGAAAACCTATTAATAAATTGGTGGCTTGATATTCTTCAGACCAAGAAAAGATTCAAACGGATTGGAAATGGTGTAACCTCAAGAGGATTCAATGCATTTGTGCTAGCTATTCTCTTGGGTACTTAGATGTTTTTTCATAGGTCTTTTTTCATTCCATTGTTAACTAATATCAGGAGGTTGAATGAATCAAATAATTCTTTGCATGGTGTGGTTCTCACATAAAAAAGCACAGCCCTTAGACACAATAAAGAAACATGGGCTACAAGCACTGGTTATGGCACTGGAAAGACATGTTACCCATGCCAGAAAGTTCCCTCTAACTAAGGCCCTTCCTCACTTCCTACTTCTCTATTCTTCTCCTTTTGGAATGGTGGTTGCTCTATGAAAGCATTCTTGTTGCTTCAAGACGATGGTTTGGTCAAGTGTGTTGATGTGAGGTTACTGGATGTGGATAGTTTTAATATGGATTTGGGCTGAATTTTATTAAGTCACCTTAACCACATACTATACAAAGGACTTTACACAACCTTAATTTCAGGATTCCATTCCATTCTCTCTTCTCTTTCCATATTGCTTTTCATATTCCACCTCATTGTTGGTTTTATGATTAGTCTATATCTTGGTCGACACATTGTTATTCTTTGGTAAATTCTTGTGGGTAAATTCTTAACTATTGTCTTCATATGTCATTCCTAGAGCCTATGGACTCCTTGGTTTGTGGGTTTATCTAGGCATAATGGGCATGAGCCTGCTTTGGGGAGGACCCACTGGCATTCCTTTTTGGTGTGATTTTTAAGTTCTTTTCCCTTAAACATTTCTTGGAATCAACTATTTCTCATTCCAACCCATTCATGACATCCGTTTTTATTTTTCTTTTATTGGCTTCACCATTGTTATTCCTCTTCTCTTCCTTTTTCTTTCATTTCCCATCCTATTTCTACCGGAGGTTTGCTCTTAGTCATGGGGGCCTATCGCAAATTTTTTCATTTGGTTACTTATCCCATCCCTACACCTTGGGTAGTTATCAGTTATAAACCTCTAACCTAGTATCTGCCATACCCACAACCTAGCCAATGTGCTTCATATCAAGGCAAGATATCAACTATATTATATCTTATCTATCCTTGCTAATTTGTGATTGTGTTGTATGTGTAGATGGTGATCACATGAACAATGAACTGGGATAGGAGGAAGCACTAAGGATGAACTAGAGCAAGAACATTTACGCACAAGCTTGGTCATGTGGCCATGGATGAACAATGATGTGCACATTTTTTACATTGGTAGCAACATGCCTCATTTTTCTTTCTCTCTCTCTTTCTTCAAGCTGTCAAATGAGGGTCTAGATGTCATCTATATATAGTGTTCCCCACAATGGTTATGAACACCAATGCTATAATACGTTTTTCGATTCATTCACCAAGCACTTTAACTCTATCATTCTAGGTCACCATCAGTCGTCATTCAATCAATAATTTCATACCTTTTAAATATTTTGTAAGGACCTCAAGGACGAGTTTTCATTTAGTTGTGGGGGTATGATAAGCCTTGATATCAAACCCTCGATATCATATATGCAATATCAGAGATGCTGAAGTGATATCAAACATGTGAAAACCTGTCTCATTGCCTATAAATTAGAGATAGGGGCACTTAGTTTGGCATTATTTTTTTAGTCCCTTAGTCGAATTCTTGCAATTTTTCTATTCCAGAGTTAGAATTATTTCTAAGTGCCCACAGTAGGAGTCATAAAGTAAACGGATCTTTATTCGAGCATTGTGTACCTGAGCACACCTTGTGTCCGGAAATAAAGATGAACTTTGTGATAAACCTTACAACATTCAAAATAGCTTAATTATTACATTTCATGTTATTTACTATTATTTGATGCTTTCAATAGTTACTTAATGTTATTTCATAGAATTATTAATTGTCAATTACCAATGAATTAGCACACTCAACATGACCACTTCGAGCATACGTGGAACACTTGGTAACCCAGTAACAACTAGCATTTCGTAATCCAAGTAGTGTTACACTGGTTCAGGATGTGTCTAGAAAGTGGGAATGGATGCTGGTGTTAGGACTAGTCAGAGAATAGTTAATTAGTTAAATAAAATTAGCTATTAAATTACCTCATTTCTCTCTTTTAAGCATCAAGAACATAAAATAATAAAAATCACATACCTCAATTTTACTTAACCATACAATTATGCCTTACAAGTAAGCTTGGGAAGACAAGAATCACATAACTTATCCTTGTTTTGCATAGGTGCTGAAGCACTTAATCCTTGGAGTTCAACCAGATCACGTGTGAACACTCATATTCATATGGTTGGGCATAGGGATACCTCACCACTCATCAGTATAGTTGGGTGTAGAGAATACTTGTAGCTCATCAAAGATAAAAGATACTAAATACATAAAATGGTGAAATTTAAAAATAGAGAACATTATTTTATTTAAATTAATTTATAAATTTAATTTAAGATCAAATGTAAAGTTACATTTAGAAAATTAATATTTTGGGTGAAATAAAAAATAAAAAAATACATCCCAAAGGACATGCTATTCAAAATTAGAAAAAATACTTTAAGGAATGATGCCAAACTGGAAACTAAGAAAATAGGCTAATGTACAAAATGACAACAAAGGAGGCAAAAATAACTTCTATGAGAAATTAAGAACAAATGAAAGGAAAAAAAATATATTTACAAACTAGCAAAAATAATAAACAAGAAATGTAATGATATCAATCATGTCAAATGCATTGAGGACATAGATGAAAGGATTTGGTAAAAAACAATGAAATTTTGGATAAGTGAAAAAAATATTTTCAAGAATTATTAAATAAAAAATTTTGAAAAAAAATACATCCAAGGAAAAGAACCAAATTTTGATTAGTTAATAAATGTTCCTTCTTTGATGTGAAAACAACCTTATTAAAGATAAAAAATTGAAAAGTTGCTAGACCAAATAAAATTCCTATAAAAGCATGGAAAGCACTAGAAAATATAAAAGTTTAATGGTTGACATAATTATTTAATAAAATTTTGAAATATGGAAAAATGTTTAAGATGTGAAAAAACAAACATTGTTATTCTCATCTACAAAAATAAAGAAAATATGTAAAATTTTGTAAATTATAGAGGAATCAAGCTAATAAGCTATACTATGGAGGTTTGGAAGAGAGTCATACAGCAACATCTCAAACTTAAATCAAAAATATTTTAAAATCAATTTGAATTTATCCCATGGAGATCTACTATAAAGGCTATTTTCTTGATATAACAATTAATTGAGAAATTTAGAAAATATAGAAAAAATTTACATATGATATTCATTGATTTAGAAAAAGCATATGACATAGTACCTAGAGATATTATTTGGTGGATCTTGTAGAGGAAAAATATCCCTAATAAATATATTAAAGTGATTAAAGATATGTATAAAGGAGATGTCATTAAAATTAGTGTAGATTATGGAATCTAACTAATTTTCTAATCACAATAAGTCTACATCAAGGATCTACACTTAGCTCATATATATTTATCATTGTCATTGATGAACTAATAAGGTAATACAAGAGGAAATGCCTTGGTGTATGCTATTTGTAGATGATATTGTATTGGTGGATACAATTCCAAAAAATACTACTTCTAAAATGGAGAACTGCAAACATGGTCTAGAATCAAATGACTTAAAAGTTAATAGAAGTTAGATAGACTATATGAAATGCAATTTCAACAATAGCATAAATAGTTACAAACTAGAAGTATTAATTTAAAGGCAAAAATTTCCTCACTATAAATAGTTCTACTACTTAGAATAAATGCTCTACTGATGAAATTAATAAAGATATAAGAAATAATCTTGAGGCAAGATGATCAAAATGGACACAAGATAATACTATTTTATGTGATAAAAGAAACCCAAAAAAAAAACTAAAATGAAAATGGTATAGAATAGCAATCACACCTACTATCTTATATGATAATGAATGTCAAGTAGTACAAAAGAGGCATGAATAACAAATCAATATGGTAGAAATATGAATCTTTAAATGGATGTTGATTGTTACCAAAAGAGATAAAGTACACAATACAAACATTAGAAGAATACTTAGAGTGGTCTCTATTTCAAATAAGTTACAAGAATTATGTCTTAAATAGTTTGGACATGCGTAAAGAAGATCAAGTAACAAGCCTATAAGAAAATATTACTACATCACTATTCTAGGAAAGTCATTAAAAGGAAGACTAAAAGAATATGGAGAAAAAACATTGAAAATGATCTATAGAAACTTCAAATAAACAAATATCTAGCTCTTCATAAAGGTAAATATCAAAAGGAAACTTATGTAGCTAACTTCATTTTGTTGGAACAAGGCTAGGATGATGATGATATAATGATGATGCAACTTTATTTCTAATAAAATTCAATAAAATTTAGTAATTTAGAATATAAAAGGCCACCTATTAGAATTAATGTGAAAAAGACTATATATAATGAAGTAAATTATATTTAAAAAATAATGAACAAATAAGATTCACACAAAAGGATTATATCTATATAAATGTAATCTTTGCAAGGATATAAATCCAAAAATGAAAAACGAATAGCTACTTTGAAATATGTTCAATTTTAATTTACAATATGTGGTAATTTCCTAGGAAGGTAATCATGATGTAACAAAATCAAAATTTTCATGGGACTCATGGGACTAACACCATGTCAATGTTGTAGAAAATATTTAATTTACAAAATGATAATTGAATATCAATGCAAATTCTTTCTTACATCAAAGAAGAAAAATGGGAGCCCATCAAATATATTATGATAGGATCCATTTAAATCTTTTGAATTCAAGTGCAAAGTGCCAAATATGTATACCTAGAAACATCATAACTCCTCAAGAGTAGTTCTGAAAGAATCACTCATAATAGTTCTTTGGGAGGCACAAAATAATAAACTCATTTAAAAGATAAGCATACCAATGGGGATAAATTACTCCAAAAATTAAACCTATGAATTATCTTCCATATTTATTAGATGATAATTCATACTTTTTTCACTCACAAAAGTTAAGTTATAAAGATTATGATTAATTCATAAAAGTAAAACCACTATTCATAAGTGTTAGTTATTAAAACTTAAAAAATCCTATGAAGTGTAGATTTGTGAGCTGAAATTCATAAGTTACAACTCCTTAGAAAGCTCTTAGTCTACCTAGTATGTCATGTTAAGTGTATGGAAGTCATAATGTATAAAGTATAGTATGGATGAAGAAGAAGTAACTATTACAACCAAAGATTAATAAGAAAGAAAGTTTACAGGGTGATACTATAAAAATTTGAAATCCTATTATTTCATACAATATTCTCATATCAATTTTATACAAGTCATAGTTGTTATTAGTAATTAATTTCATTTACCATGCTACAATCTTAAGAAACAATAAAATATAACATGGTATTAGATAAGAAAGAAGATAAGAATGATGATGATTGATCAAAAATCCCAAAAATTTTAAGGGAGGACTCTACAAAGAAGGATTATAGAAAAGAATCCTCAAAAGAAAGATTGAAGGAAAGAATTTCTAGAGACTACTAAAGATCTTACCAACTCTATGTATAGTATGACACTAAGGAAGGAAGACAAAAATATACTGTAATCCCTTATAAATAAAATAGCCATAATGGTTCCTCATAAGCTTATGAAGAATTATTGTATATAGGCACACAAAATTAGGGTGATTTTTCAGCTATTTTTTTATGGCATGTTTTCTCCAATCTAATGTTTCATCTTAATGATGACTGAAAGAGAGACAAAAATGATATGGAACTGGGAATACTATTTACAAGCATTTAGAAAAAAATATCTAGTTTGGTTTATGAGATTAATATTACTACCAAAATTTGGTAACACTTGTATTGTATGTTTGGATGTCTAGTTAAGACAAAGAATGATTATTTGATTATGAAGCTTTTTACAAGCAACATGTAACTAGGTATAAAATTGGCATATCTCATTAAGGAAACAGGAGCTATAATATTAGAATTAGAAGGTGGTCAAAAGAATGTCATTATTGAAAAGCTTATAAGATATTTATATCAGGTGCTTCTAGGAAATATAAAGGATTTACCCAAGCTTTAGATGCACTTGGTAAAAGAACCAATTTTTCCATCCTCATAGGAAGATTATAGTTGCATGAAACAATAATGGAATTGAAAAATAAAACAAAGAACAAATAATAAGTGATGTATATGCCAAGGAATGGTCAAAGAGAAAATTGGATAAATAACCATTAGCTAAATAATCAAGGAAGAAATGATAATAAAATATCATGTTACATGTGTGAAAAGATTGGTCATGAACTAAAATATTTTTGATTCAATCTTCAAAATCTTAAAACATCAAATACATAGAGGAAATTTATTTAGAGAAAAATGGTTCAACAAATTCAAAGAAATGGTAATAGCACTAGGAAGAGAAACCTAGGTAATAAACATAAGAATGAAGCTAATATGATTCAACATGATATGGTATCAATCATTATAGATATTATGAATTAAGATATTGTTGACAAAGTTAAACATCATACATCATACATTGATTCTAACTACCCAAGACATGTATTTGGAAATTGTAACCTATTCCAAAATCTATATATAATTGATATCAATGAAGCCATGACACTTACTAGAGCAATATAAAAGTATAAGGGCATTAGAGATATCAACATGAGAATTGCAAATAAATCAGTCCAAATTAAAAATATGTATTCTACCCCTACCTTGAAAGGATACATTTTACTTTCTATAGTAGAGCTTGTAAAAAGTGGATATAAAGTAATCTTTGAAGAAGAATAGGATATGCAAGTAAGATGTACAATTTCTAACAATAAATCCAAAAATAAACTAGTTGAAACAAAGAAAATGGAGTCTTTAAACTACATCCCATATGAGAAGTTATTTGTACAACTTATAAATTTCAAGAAGACTATCTCTAGCATGCAAGATTGGGACTTATGAATAAAGCATATATGCAAAAGGTTATACAAAGCACCTCATTTGGATTTAAGTTTAGAAATGTTCTACAAATATTATGTCCTAGGTAAATAAATAAGATTGAAAATTCCTTGTGGAAGAAGAATAGCTTTAGGATCTAAATTAAAGATTATTCACTAAGATGTTAGATCTTATGAAAATGTTATGACCAAAGGAGATGCAAAATATTTCATAACCAATATCAATGATTATTCTACAAAATTTTGGACCTATGTCATCAAATCTAAAGTTGAAGTCTTTAATATCTTCAAATCCTTTCAAGCATTAATGGAAAGACAAATAGGTTTACCTATTAAGAAGCTATGAACATATAATGGTACAGAATACATAAATCAAGAGCTTTAAGAGAATTTTATGACATATGGAATAATGCATTCAAAAACTATATGATATAAACTAGAGTAAAATGGTATTACTAAGTGTAAGAATCAAACAATTTATGAAATGATTTGATGCATGTTGGCCTAGTTAAAATTGGGAGATGAATTCTAGTAAGAAGTTGTACAAATGGCCATACATATTATAGATAAAGTCCAACACTCTATCTTAATTTTAAATGCCCAAATGAAGTATGGAATGGAAGATAAACTAATCTTGATCACTTACAAATATTTGGAAGTCAAGTGTATTATCATGTGTCAACTCAAGCTAAATGAGATCAGAAGAATCATGTAGGATATTTTGTCGATTACAAAATTTATACAAAATATTATCATATATGAGATTTGCAACTACATAAGGTAATTATATCAAGAAATTTAACATTTAATGAAGAAGATATTTTGAATGAAAAAAGTAAATAATATACCTCTTGTATAAGTAATAATCGTAAGGAATCATATGATAATTTTAATGTTAATGTGCTTATGATCAAGTCAAAATAAATTGACCATTTAAAAGAAGATATACAATGTAACAATAAGCTATTTATGATAAATTATGAAGCATGAAATGTGATGAGTGGCGAGGTACCCCTACACTCAACCATATGAAACGAGCGTAGCACACGCGATCTGGTCGAACTCCGCAGACTAAATGCCTAAACGCCCCATGGAACACTTGGGGTTAATCATTCGTTGTCTTCCCAGACTTACTTGTTGTTTTCACGGTGTATGGTTAAGTAAGTCCGAGGTATATGATTTTTTTGGTCTTTTNTAAGTGCGATGAGCAGTCGATTTCTTGACTAGCTGTACACACTGGGACTACCACTGGGATTACCAAGCGTAGATCCTAGAATACGCTACTGGGTTACCAAGTAGTCATAATGCTCGTAATCAAGTCGTACTCATACCGCATGTGACGAGCAGTCGATTCCTTGACTAGCCGTACACATCCTTAGATGCTCATAATCAAGTTGAACTCGTATCGCATTCTAGGAAAGTAATAAATAACAATAAATAAAATCCTATCCATGCACTATAAGGTTTATCCAATCAAGTTCGTCTTTATTGTCGTACACAACTTGTGTTCAGGTACAATGTTGCTCGAATAAAGAGTCGTTCACTCTAGGACTCCTACTACGGGCACATGGGAAATTAATCTAACTCTGGAGTGATCAAACTGTCAGAGCTTTGCTACTTCTAGCCAGGATTGGGAAATGAGGGAAGTGTCACCTCTTATTTATAGATTTGACTGCAGACTACGATATCGCATACGCGATATCGCAGGGGATGCGATATCGCAGATCGTGTCTCATCATACCCCCATGACTGAATGAAAACTCGTCCTTGAGCTCCTTACAATAATATCGAGAAGGTATGGAATTATTGAGGGGAATGGCACTAATGGGATGACATGTGAACGGATCATTATTACAAGACTTGACAAAACTGGTATTCATGATAACAAAGGTGAACACCTTATTACAATGACATCAAGCCTTTGTTGGCAGCTTGAGAGAAAGAAAGAGAGAGATAGAAAGAAGTGTTGCTACTGCCAACGCCAAGATTGCACCTTCGTTGTTCATCCATAAGCGGGCCATCGATCTTGCTCCTTGCATAGCTGCTTCAATGCTACTCCATTCCAAGAGTTTGCTCCAGCTCCAGATCCAATCTGTTGTT
>MNCI01007215.1:1133447-1175071 GCA_015680685.1 Gnetum montanum
TGATACATCTTTTGTGAAATTAAGTTGACTCCGGAACCTGAGTCAAGAAGAGCCTTATGTGGTTCATTTCTGACGATCTGTAAATAGATTAAGGGACTCCCAGGATTAGTTAGTTTCCTAGAAAGGTGGCCTACCTTGATCCAGTCAGTTACGGTATGTGTTAACATAACCGTATGCATTAGGCCCCATTGGACTGAAGGGTGCTCCGAAGTGTTAGATGGCGAAGGCGTGTACATGGCCTCAACCACTTGTTGTTGTGAGAGTTTGTCTAGGCTTTTGGTTCTAAAGTAAGGTCTTCTCTTTTTACAGTTGTCAGAACCAGCAGAAAGTTGGATATTTACAGCTCTCGCAGCGTGACGTTGCTATGGTTGAGGAGGAAGTTCCACTTGCATTTTTGGAGCAGGAGGTGTTACAGGAACTACTTGAGGTGGAAGAGATGCAGATGGATTAGGAGGATGGTGTGGGTATGGAGTGTCTCCCAAAGGAGAAGGAGTCCTTCAAAAGTACTCATGAGCTTGGTAGTGACGGTTGGGGGTTGCGTGACCCATAGAGTCACTTGGAGAAATCGGCTGCTGCACATAATATCCATAAGGATTAGGCTGCCAGTAAGGGTACTATTGTTTCGGTGATGGCATCCCCCATGACTGTGGGTATTTCCATTGCTGATGCTGTCCGATGGGCTGAGGTGGAGTTCCACTTGGATAATACATTAGTGGTTGGTGGAACTGCCTTGGGTTACCTTGTGGATAAGGCAACCTTTGAGGTGTTTACCGTTGATTGAGTCTTGGATTTAGTGCATACACCCCAGACTCTTGTAGATGTGAGATAATGGGGCAACATCCCTTAGGATGGTCATAGTAGGAGACCTCACATCCACCGTCATCGTCTGTGTCAGAATCTACAGCCACATCGGAGTTAGTGATTTTTCCCTTACCCTTGTTATGTGCAAGGCTTAAATCTCTCCACTTTTTCCTACCTTTATCACTACTTTGCTCCACTTTAGACTCTTCTACAATTTTTAAGACTGTTTCAATTCTTGAGTCCAAGGAACCCCACATTTGATCTACTTTGGCTGATACCTCGGTTGTTAATTTTTGGATTGGCAAAGTTTTCCGATTCACCAACTCTTCGATTGGTGACTCATCCTCTTCATCACAAAATTTCACTCCCTTCTTTCAAAGGGAGGGATTGCGGTTGTACTCCTCCACACTTTCCCTCTTACATAGCTCACCCTCTTTTTGTGCTACTTGTTCCAACAAACTTTCAACTTCATGGGCTCTAAGTTGGGAAAGTTTCCCTTGGGCATAAGTCCCANAGGTTTCGAGTAGGGGTTCATCATGATCATCTCTATCATGACATCTGTGATGTCTACGTGGTTCCCTACTCTCCCTACATCCTTGCCCTTGTCCTCTCTCTCAACTCTCCCGTCGAGGTCTTTCTTCTTTTTTACTTTTATCCTCACCTTTATGCTCATGGTGGCTATGCCCAGATGTGGAAGGAGAGGGTGAGTGATGTGAAGAAGGGGAAGAAGAAGGGGAACCATCACCATGATGATGTTTCTTGCCTTCTCTTTGGCTGCTACGGCCCCGATCGTGGTGACGATCAAAGTGCCTGTCCTTAGCGTAAGTGGTTGTTCCCTCTGTGAATAGTTGGTGTTCATGGGTAGTAGAACCAGGGATATGGATCGTTGATCTTATGTTCTAATACGCTTCCTCCTCACCATCATTAGGAGGGAGAACATCCTTTTCTAAAGAACCCGTGATAAGGGGTTCCTCATCTCCTATTTCGCTAAGGAAGTGTGGGGCTTTGCCCTTCAGAAAAGTATATTGATTCTCCTACCTTGCATCCCTCATATGTTGTAAATCTGTGGGATGATAATCCCTCATGTCAGAATCTTCCGCAACATATTCAGCATAAAGTTCTGTCATGCTAGTCTATGCCAAAGCATGGAGAAACATGTTAGGAACAACACAATCTGGAGGTAACACTATGTTACCAAAAAACTCTCTCCAGCGCAACTGTTCATCTTGATGAAGGATAAAGGTAAGATCAGGCACATACTCATCAGGATGAGTATATGTCACCCTATATTGTTGAGGCACTAGCTGATCTTGGTTATGTTTTTTATGTTACCGACTGTCTCTAGTATGATCCTTAGGTGGTGAGTTGCTCTTATGAGAAGAAGGCATTTTTATTGGTATGCTAATTTCACCGTTATATATAAATTTTATTTTGATTAACCTGAAAGTTCATTAAGGCTCACAACGATGTGAGTGATATCCCTTATGTCCTATTAGGCACACAAACACTTAGTCCCCGGCAACGGCGCCAATGATGAGTGGCGAGGTACCCCTACACTCAACCATACGAAACGAGCATAGCACATGCGATCAGGTCGAACTCCGTAGACTAAATGCATAAACGCCCCATGGAACACTTGGGGTTAATCATTCGTTGTCTTCCCAGACTTACTTGTTATTGTCATGGTGTATGGTTAAGTAAGTTCAAGGTATATGATTTTTTTGGTCTTTTCAGGTTTATCTCCTATGCTAGAGGTGAAGGGTTGAGAAAGCTAACTAACCTAACTAAGGACCTAAGTCTAGATTAACTAGCATCAGCATCCATTCCCACTTACCGTACACACCTAAACCGATGCAACTATGGCTACCAAATGCTAATCGTTACTGGGATCACCACACGTAATGCACGTGCTCGAAGTGGTCGTACTAAGGCACTTAACTAGCCTAAGTGTGATAAGCAGCTGATTCCTTGAGTAGCCGTACACACCCGTGGGTACTCGTAGCCAAGTCGTACTTATCCCATGTTCTAGGAGAGAAGGATGAAAGAACCTAACTAGCCTAAGTGCGATGAGCAGCCAATTCCTTGACTAGCTGTACACATCCTTAGATGCTCGTAATCAAGTCGTGCTCGTACCGCATTCTAGGAAAGTAATAAATAACAATAAATAAAATCCTATCCATGCACTATAAGGTTTATCCAATCAAGTTCATCTTTATTGCCGTACACAACTTGTGTTTAGGTACAATGTTGCTCGAATAAAGAGCCATTCACTCTAGGACTCCTACTGCGGGCACATGGGAAATTAATCTAACTCTGGAGTGATCAAACTGCCAAAGCTTCGCTACTTCTAGCCAGGATTGGGAAATGAGGGGAGTGCCACCTCTTATTTATAGATTTGGTGGCAGACCGCGATATCGCATACGCGATATCATAGGGGATGCGATATCACGACGGCCACGATATCGCGTACACGATATCACAGCTTGTGCATATCACGTCTTATCAAAATGAAAACCCAAAGAATTGTATACATTATGAGGATACCACATCACATCAATTAATAACTAATATACAAAGACATAAAGAGTGGTACCAAATAATTAAAAATGCCTGAGATTGGATAAACATTGATGTTAACGAATCTAGAGTCAGTAGAAGTCAATATCAAGAGCCTTATCAAAAGGATATTATTACTAGTGTAAACTTACCAAATAAGAATATTCCCAAGATAATAAAATAGGCTTTGACGATACCTCATTGGAAGAAGACCATAGAAGCAGAAATCAAGATGATGATGAAATGTGAAGTCTAACAATTAGTTCTCTATCCAAAGGAAAGACAATATATTAAAAACATATGGATGTTTATGACCAACTTAAAGGAATATTGAATGCTAGACAAGTATAAGGCAAATCTAGTGGCTAAGGGATTCTCTTATATCAAAAGAATTGATTATCAAGAAATATTTGCACCTACAGCTCATTGTCATCTCATTGTCATCAAAGTTTAAGTGGAAGATTCATAAGATATATGTCAAAGTAAAATTTTTATATGTAGAGCTTCAAGAAGAAATTTATATGGAATAACTTGAAGGATCCATAAGAGATAATCTCAAGGTGTTCAAATTAAGGAAGGTAATTTATGATCTTAAACAAGTTTCAAGAGTGTGGTAATACAAGATTGTGAGCTTTTTTTTATCAATTATGGGTTTACAAATAAAAAAAGAATAATAACTTATATGTTCTTATGAAAGATACACAAATCCAAATGTTAATAGCCTTCCATGTGGATGAGATACTTATAGCAACCACTATAGCATAAATTGTAAATGAGTTTAAGAAAATCTATCCTTATGGTTTGATAATTCTAACCTTAGTTTAGTCCATACTATCTTGTAATGAAGTTATATCAAAAAGAAGATGAGATCATGCTATCTCAAAGAGAGTACATCCTCAAGAAATTAGAAAATTTTAATATTCAAAATTGTTGTGAATCTTCCATCCCAAAAACCCCTAGTTTTAAGATTAATATTGAAGAAGACATTGTAGATCGCACTTAGTATTGTTAGGTTATTAGAGCATTTATGTATTTGATAAATAAAAGATCTAACATTCAATTTATTATTAATCAATTCATTGTGGTAATGCAGAAATCAAATTATTATCATATGAAGATTCCCTTCTTAATCTTACAATACATCAAAATGACAATTTCATATAGGTTAATTTTTACATCTAACTCTATGATGGTTTTGAAAGTTTATACTAATGCTAATTGGGAAGGAGATACTCTAGATAGAAGTTCTTGAATGAGATTTCTAATTCAATTATATGAACATGTTATTAATTGGTAAAGTGATAAATAAGAATTTATTCCTTGTTCTTCATGAAAACTTACTATCAAGCTTTGTGAGAGATAGTATAAGACATTATGTGGATTGAACAATTGTTAATAAAACTTTGAATTAGTATAGCAAAAATCATAATTATCTTTTATGACAACCAAGCAACCAAGTTTCTCATAATCTAGTATACCATGACAAAAGTAAATACATTGATGGCCTCCACACATTAAGAAATATATTTAACAATTATAACCAACAGTGTTATTGATACATGGCACCACTAACAATTGTGAAGGAGAGAGAATACGTGGTTGTAAACAATGGTTAACAGTGGTCAAAAGTAAAAAATGATGTTAATATATGCTACATAAATCAAAATTATAAATTTGTAGTAGCTAATGCATTGAATACTATGTTATATCAAATATAAAATAATAAAATTATTATTTGATAATGTCATGTTACAATGTGAAGTAATGTTAATTGCGAGCAAATTGATTACAATGGAAGGTAACAATATTGATGTCACATTTACAATGATTGTCCATCACAATTCATATATAAAGGCCTTGAGATTAATGTTCACTTTGTCCATTGGCAGTATTTAGAGAAGTATGTAGATATTTAATTCATATCTATAAAGTCCTAGAAAGTAGATGGCTTTGCAAAGGCATTTTCTAAGAAACTTGTTGATATTTTCCATAATTATTTTTTTTCCCCTCGCTCACGATTTGAAGTGAGAAGGAGATAAGTAAAATTTAAAATTTAGAGCAAGTGAGTTGCTATAATAGGGATATAATTTTATGTTTGGAATTTGGGCAAAAATGAAATTAACTTTCAAATGAAGGGGTGCCTTATTATGAGGAGTTATAATTATTCATGTATCCTTCAAGAATGGGTTTTACATATGCCATTTAAGGCCAGGTTTAGAGGTCATGTCAACATGAGTTGTAGAGCTTGAAAAGGCAAGTGACAAGCACTGGGTGAAGCGAGACAAAAAGGGACTGATCACCCCTTCGACTAGATAGCTTAACCATGGTGGCAATGTTGAATTACCTCTAAGGCTTAAGTGGCTTGGGAAGATAACCCAAAGGGCGTTACAGTACACTCTCTTATTAATAAAATTTTTCTCTATTTTTCCTTCCTATTTCATGTACTAGTTATTCATTTATCAAGTATTTTATGATACTTCCATTTAATTACTTACGAATGTTATGAATTCATCAATGCATGATTGTGTTTTTATAACATCTAAGAACAACAGCACCCCTCCCAATATCTTATATTATATTCTTACCACTTCACATTGCTTGAAGTAATTGTCATGTTAGAAAAAAGGATGTGAGTTAAAGTCATACTTGAGGCATCTTAGATCTTTTTTTTTTTTGGTGGAACTTATATTTTTTCTATGGATCTGATGTTTCTTCAGTGAATTTGAATTTTTTTAGTAGATCTAATATTTCTCTAATAAATCTATCTAAAATTACATGTAATGCTACTAGATTTAGTAGGTGATCCTTCAAGTAGATCTGCCACTTCTTTGTTATTCTATGAGTTACCTAATGATTTATATGAATCTATTACTTAGGAAATTTCTAAAAGGTCATTTTTATGCAAATTCTAGGTTATTTACCTCATTTCTTAAGTTTCTTGAGTCATTTAAATTTGGTTTGAAAAGATTGAGAAGTAGATGTTGTCCATGTATGTTATTTGTCAAACTCATTTTTGTTGGTGGAACTTGTTGATTTCGTGATAGTTTCTAAGGCCCTTGATACTAGTGTTTTCAATCATCATCATGCTTTATTAATTATTTGAAAGTGGACTTTTTCTTTTCATCCAACATCTCCTAAATTTCAAGGGTTCCTTGGTTTGTTGAATTGTCAAATCTTTCATTAATTTTTGAAAAAGTTGAAAGGAATATTGTCTCTCAATTAGGCCAACTAAGCATTTTGAAACCCTAACTACAAGAAGTAGTTTTCATATACTTTAATAAATGACTAAAGTAGATCTTGTTTTGCTTAAGTAAGAAATTATTTTGCATGCTAGTAGAATTGATTGTGTAGAATATTTTTTATTATACTCTTCCAAAGTAATGCCACTGTTTTTATCAAGAAGGTTATATGTTTGATTCATGTCCTTTTACGTTATGAAAAAAGGCTATGCAAGTGCATCAATACAAAGTTACTATAAACACTACTATGGTTTCATCTACAAGTGTTGTAAATCATACTAAGTTATTTCTATAGATGTTGTGATTTCCACAAAAAAAATTTCTGCTAATGTTTCAATAGTTAGCCTACCCTTTTCTTTTACTACTATTTAATAAAATGTACCTTTGAGGAAGGTTCTAGTCAAATCAATTTCAAATAATTCTTTAATGACTAAGGAGAAACAAAATTTTGTTTGTAAGATCTCACAAAAATCTATTGTTAATTTAAATGGTTTCCAAATGGTTCTTCATAATAAAAAACATTGAGGAAATCTATCTATTGGTGATTACATGTCAAATTTTGAAAATGGAAAGCATGTTCAAGATATTTTAACTCATACTTCATGTGCAGCTATTGATCTAGATCTAGAGATAATATCTTTTGATATGTTGATTCTATTGATAGGACGGGGGCCTTCTCCCCCTTCACCCAATGTTAATTTTTTCATGAAATATCTAATTTTCTACCCATGAGGAGAGGTTTTTTAGGATTGGTAGTAAGGATGAAAATTTGAAAAGGCATCACCAAAACTATTAGACCTTTTCTTTTTGTTGATTTGGAGTTTTTCCTCTATACTTTTGTACTTTAAATTTTTATTTTTAATATATATATTTTTTTGGGTCCAACACCACTTCACATGGCTTGTATTATAAATAAATCTATATTAGTCACCTGTGTGGTAAAGTATGAATTAAGAAAGAGAGTTAGATCATAATTCATACTTCAGTCAATTGTAAAAGTTAATTATAAAAGTACAATCATAATTCATCACTTATAAAATTATAATTAGTGTAGAGTTATGACTTGAATGTCATTGATCACAACTTCGTAGAGAGTTTTTTACTTTGGCAAGTTCTTTGGGTCAGGTGTGTGAAAGTTGCAAGGTGTAGTACAATAAGGTACAACTAAAGAAGAAACTTGATGAAGAAACAATGGTTACAACCAAAAGGTCAATAAGAAATGTATAATAATGAATCTATGAAAACATAAAAACTTCTTGTTTCACATTATATTCTTATTACAATTTTATAACATTTATATATGCTATTAGCAATGATACTTTATGCAACTGGTTGAACTTTGCCAATGAATTGATTTGACTAGAGTTTCAAAGCTTTCCAATTTTTTATGTTTGTTTGCAATTAACTATGTGAACCAAAAGAATACCAATTACTCTACTAACTGAAATTAAAGTTAAAATAAATATTACAAATATGCAATGAGAAACATAGAAAAGCCAAGGAATGAACCTTAATATAATCTCCCCAAAAACTTTAAAAACATGGTGTTCTATCTTTATCAACTTACCAAAATATGTTGTAGTTACTATGTTTGCCTTTTTATCATGGTATCTATTTTACTGGTCTTGCTTATTTGTATTACAACTAATCTTCATTGTTGATATTATAGGTTATGGTTTTTTATTGTAGTTGTATTGGAGGTTGCATTGCAATAACTATAACTCATAAGGTATTGCAACTCATTCAGTTTCATATTTCTATCTTGATTACTATAATATGCATGCATCAACCATTGAATTCACAAGATTATTACAACAAAGGCATCATCTACTTGTATCATAACTCTACTTATATTCAACATTGTCGAATTTTACAACTAAGATTAGGTTGCTAAAATAACAAGTAGCTTTCATTAGCTTTTTAATATTTTTCTTCTAGGATAGCTTGTTACAATATTTTCATTCATTTAGTCATTTTTTAAGTTTAATTTTGAAATATTATAATTTTTTGCTGATATATATAAACTAACGTTTAAAGCCATTTGTTACTGATGTTAGCAAATTCAAAGTCTTCTTTCCATAAATTGACAAAGTTAGAAGTAATTTTATTATGTTTGATTATATGAAAACGAAGTTTTATTTATTATTTTCTTAGATAAATTTAAAACTTTGGATTGCATCCTTTTAGTAATGATTTAAATTTTTAATGCATCTCTCTATTCTCTTTTAAATATAATAATTTTAATAGTAGTAAGTGTAACAATTTAAATGCAAACATCAATCAAAGTTTTGCATTTATTACTAATTTTAATTTCAATCCTTTAATTATGAAGAAGGATATAGCATGGAAATATTGCAATACTTGTAATGATAAATTCAAATGTAATTTTTAGAAAAAACTCTTAAGTGGTCATGTTCGTAGAATAAAATGCAAAAGTTGGATATGGTACAATTAATTGTAAAAAAGTTTCATTAGAGGTTAGAGAAGAAATTTTAACTATTCTTCAAAAAATAAACATGGGAAAACAAAAAGAAAAGCTATGGAGGATTTGCTAATAGAGCACACTATTAAAGAGTATAATTTAAAAGATGAGGTAGTAGTGTGTACTTCTATGCTAAAGATTCGATCTTGAACATTAGATGAGTATGATCATATAAGACAAGGGGTAGGATGAACTTCAAATGCAATTGAAAATACATTTATGGCTTTTTATTTTCTCTCTCCTATTCATACTATTACATCTTTTAATCATGGACATCGTAGACATCCTATAGGTAAAATTTATTAGCCTACTACATCTTCTAAACAACAAACATTACATTCTACAAAGTAGAATGAGGAAAGATTACCAAAATCTCAAAAATTTGATATTGAGACATGGTATCAACTTTCAATTTTTTATCATCTTTTTAAGTTTTCTGATACTCATACCATGTTTGATAATGTTGTTGCTTGTGGCCTTAGATTTTAAGCTTCCTACATACATAGAAGTATGAACCACCCATCTACAAAATACTAAAGAAAAAGTACAAATTATAGTAGATACTCAAAAATCTCTAGTCAATTTATGATCATTCATTAATTCGTGATAGTTGGATGGATAAAATAGATTGATCACTACTTAATTTTTTAGTTTCTTCAAAGTCGGGAATAGTATTTTTAAAAGCAATTGACACCACTAGTTAAGTAAAAACTAGTTAATACTACTTTAAGCTCGTTTGACAAGCTATTGAGGAGATTGGACCACAAAATGTTTTGCAGGTATATGTTTTAGAATTTCATTAAAATATTTTTAAAAATTTTTAATCATTTTTTAGAATTACATATTTGATTATGGTCATTATTTTCTCACTTATCTTTTTATAAGTGTTAGGTGATCTCTAATAATGCATCCACATTTAAAAGTGTTGGTAAAATGTTGATGGATGCATATCCTTTTCTTTATTAAACTCCATGTGCCACACATTGTCTTGATAGTTTCTTAGAAAATTTTACAAATATATCTTGAATTAATAATGTAAGGTCCATTTTAATTATAATAAACATTTTTTTAACTTTAGCATGTGATTTCATTAGTTAAAAACCATTTGTAGGCTGTGAAAATTGCTTAGTTTCTTACCAAATTTATTTATAATTATAGTATCATGCATCATCTATTTCGAACTTTTTCAAAGAGTGAGATTATTTGTCTATGCTCTACAAGGTTTGCTACTACTTTCATTTTGCTTCAAAGTGTGCTAGAGCATAAAACTGCTATTTTTGAGGCTTTCATGTCAAGAATGAAGAGAGAATGGTAAATTTAGATCTCTTTGTACCTCCAGCCTTGGTAATGCAATAAAAAAAATGACATATAATGATGATGAGAAGATTTCCTTTTGGATAGATATCTATAAAATTGTGCAGGTAAAAATTTACATTTTTAATTAAAACATTTTAATTTTTTTACATATTCTATTACATAATGCTAGCATTTATGCTTGAAATATTTTTAGATTTTAGAGCCTTTGGTAATGGTTCTTGGTATGGTTGATGGGGATTTACCATGTTTAGCATATGTTTATCATGAAATGGATGCACCCCTTAGTACAATCAAAGTTATTATTAATAGTATGAGTACATAAGCTCAATATGTTGAAATTACAAAATTGGTGGAGCAACAAAAAAAAATGTTTACTAATATTTATATTGCTGCATACATATTAAACCCACAATTTGGATTTTGTGTTAGCATTATTGGATCAAAGTCATCATTACAAGTTAGTTTGTGCAATGTAGTAGATAAATTTATTGCTAATTTAGATGAGAGAAATGAGGCAACTATTGAGATTCTTAAATACAAAACAAAAGATACAACTAATTTTAAATGGCTTGCAATAGAAACAAGAAAGAAGACCATGAAGCCTAGTATGTTTTTATATTGAAATGTACTTGAGATTTCTCAATATTTGAGATAGTAATCTATAATTCTTAACTATTAAATTTTTATGTGGTATAGAGGATTGATGGTACTACTATGAAGGGTTTACTCCAACTCTTCAAACATTAGTTGTAAAGATCCTAACACAACCATGTAGTGCTTTAGGTAATACCACTTGTATATTTTTAAAATTAAGTTTTTAAAGTTATTTTCTATTAATTTTATTGAAGTTTAATGTTTTACTTTATTTATAACATGTGAACACAATTGGAAAGTATTTAATACATAGTAAGAAGTGCAATAAATTGACTATTGATAGGTTTAATGACTCGAGATTTGTATAGTACAACCTTCTTTTAGTTGAAAAATTAAGATTAGGAGTCAATATGAAACATTTGATTCAACAGAGCCAAATGATATAGATGAGGATAAAATAGTAGCTAATTGGACACATGATGACTTAGCTCTTATCCTTAATATGGCTAATAAGGAGACTCAATCTTAAGCGCATACTAATATTACTAACTATAATTTTGATTGGGCAAAAGCTGGGGCTAGTAGAATGATGTAAGAAATCTCTCAAGCTTATTTAATAGAGGAACATGCACTTCAGGTTTTAAGGCTTGTTAATAGATGGAAGGTGAGACTTCTATTGCTTCTAAAGGAGATAAAAGGAAAAAGACTTTAGAAGAAGTCATTTCTTCCAAATCAAAAAATCGTAGTAATTCTAATGACACTAGAGGAAGAGTAGATGATGATCATTAATATTATTATTTGTTTGGTTATTTATTGGTATTATTATTATTATTATTATATATCTTTAAATCATTTAAAGGAAGGTTTGAAATGCTTAAAATTAAAAATATTGATATATTTTACTATATTTTTAACATATTCCATCTAAGTCACCAAGTTTTTCCACTCATTTTTTATATCAAGTTAAGTATTTTCCCAAGTTTTTAATCATTGGCTATTATTAATCAAGTTCCTTTACCTTCTTATAATCTTAAGTGATAATAAAATCTAGCAAGCTTATTGAAAAGGTAGTGGAGTGATTTACTTTACTAGTTTAGCTATATATTTTTGATAAATATCTATTATTTGGCTGAGAAATTTTTTTATATTTTTTAAATTAAAAAAATCTCAAATTGATTCATTGAAAATTGACTTTCTAAGGACAAAGTCCAAGTTACAAAGTAGTTGGACTCTCACAAATAATAATTCTTATGAAAAAATTCATCTCTTATCTAGGGTTATGATAATAATTATTTATTTACCATAGTAAATTTCAACAGGGAAAAAAATGACCAAGAAACCTTCCTTTCATGGTACAACAATAAAATTATTTTACTATGACAAAGAAGGACTCTCTTGAATGAGGGTGGTAATTGCCCTCGCAGCCAAAATGAACCAAGTCTTTAGGTCTTTAGTTCAAGTTAAAATTAGCCTGCATAGAAACCATATTTAACAAGCTAATTACTATGTAATATAGTCATAATACAAAGAAAACATATATTCATTTTATTGCAATCATATGTACAATAACATAATTGCCAAACTACAGTGGTTCAATACGTATAGAACCAATGTGTCCAAACAAAGGAACCTCTTTTTCCACAAGTCCATGTTCCATGCAATGATTTGCATTAGTCCAGATTCACTTAAGATGTAGCATTTGTGAGCGACTTGATCGATTTTATTTCTCTAGTTATTCCTCATGGTTTTGTGATGGTCATGTTAAGGTCCACCATGATGCTACCCTCTCAGACCACTTTCCAATTTCTCTCACTTTGACCTTTGGTTCTAAACCTTTAGCTCAACATCGCCAACTTTTTCGCATGAATGCCTCTTTATTTCTTACTCCTTCTGGTAAAGGTCTTTTGACATCTCTTTGGAATGCAGAGAGAAGGCCATCAGGCAATTTAGGTTGGATTGACTGGTGGTTGCCTGCCACTTCTCGTATTCGCAACTTTGCTCACTGGTTGGGCAAGCAATATGCTAAAAAACATAGGTCTATTGAGGTGAATGTTAGTTCTGAATTGTAACAACTTAACTCTGCACTTCAACATGACCCTTTTAATGTTGCTCTTCAACAACGGCTAACTTATGTTCGCTCAGTTAAACAAAAATGGGATATGTACTCTGCTAGAAGTGCTCTCATCAAGAGTCGTCTCAACTGGTTAAAAATTGAGGGAGAACCCTGTAAAGAGTTCTTCAAATTTTTAAAGGGTAGAGGTACTTTCCCTACTATAGAACGTTTGGAAGTGAATGGCCAACTTACCTCCGATCCTCATGTTATAAATGGTTTTCTTGAACAACATTTTCAATGCCTCTTTGTCTCCAATGGGTTTGATCAGGATGAGTTTGCTACTAACTCAGATCACCTACCTAGTATTGTCCATAGCAGTCACAATCATCTTCTCGCTCAAGATATCTCTCTTTCTGAAATCAAGGCTACTGTGTTTAGATTGGCCAATGATAAAGCCTCTGGTTTTGATGGCATCCCCATTGAGTTTTTTAAGAATCATTGGGATATTGTGGGTTTAGACCTCTCTTATGTTTTTGCAGAAGCCATAAATCAACAGTCTCTCGATCCTGAGTTAAATAGAGGTGTCATCCATCTTATTCCTAAAACAAGTAATCCTTCATTGATTGGTAACTGGCGTCCTATCAATCTCCTTAACTCTGTTTACAAGATTTTGGCTAAATGTCTTGCTAATAGACTGAAACTAATTATCCCTCAGATCATTACCCCAATGCAAACAGGCTTTGTTAAGGGTAGGTATATTCTTGATAATGTTGTTGCAGCTTGGGAAGGTATGCAATGGGCCGAGGACTCCAATCAAAACATTGCTTTTCTTAAGCTTGATTATGCTAAAGCGTATGACAAAATTGAGTGGAAATTTGTTATTGCTTGCCTTCATAAATATGGTTTTCACATTAATTTTATTAAAATGGTGGAGACTTTTTTTGCCGATGCCAATGCCCTTGTGGCTACTAACGCTGGCTTAACTAATTGCTTCAAGCTTGAGTGCTCTGTTAGGCAAGGTTGTCCTCTTGCTCCTTACCTCTTCATTCTTGCTGCAGACTTTTTGTGTCATGCTATTCATAAGGATAAGGAACAAAATTTGCTTCAAGGTATTCTCATTGATCATAATGTTCCTTCCTTATTGAATATGCATTTTGTTGATGACTCATTCTTTATGATAAAAAATGATGCTCTTATTGCTGATCGTCTTTTTTATCGCATTGATCAATATTGTAGACTCTCTGACTCTCAGATTAATTGGTTCAAATTTTCTATCTTTTGCAACAAAGAGGTTCAAGCCTGGGCGTTGTCTAAGTCTTGGCAATTTTTAGGAAAGGATCAAGTTTTTAAGCTTCTTGGCATTTCCTTTTCTTTTGGCGGATCATCCAAAACATTATGGGATGTCACTGTGAAGAAACTTGAACAAAAGCTAAAGAAGCTATCTATGGCTGGTAAATTTATTGTCTGCAAGCATATTCTCCAAGCTACCCATGTGTATTACTCTTCTTGTTGGGCTCCTAGCATCTCTGCTTATCGTCGCATTGATCAACTAGTCAAACACTTTCTTTGGAACAGCAGCCATACTAAGAAAGGATTTTGTCGGGTTGCTTGGAACGTCTGTACTTCTCATAAAGAGGACGGCGGTTTGGGCCTCATTAATTGCTACAAACAGGGCATTGTGTTATGTGCCAAATGGATGGCCAAATGCTTATCTGGCTCTGAACCTTGGAAGCTTCTTTTCCTTAAACGCATACAGCTTGGGAAGCCCAAAGGTAGTAATTATTGGAATAATACTCATTTCCTTAACTGGATTCTTTTTCCCACTGGTATTACCATTTCTGGTTCTGTTGTCATCAAACACATTTGGAAGGCATGGTGTTATATCAGTCAGTTTTGGAACTTTAACACTATCACTATTTCTTCCTCTACACTTGATAAGCTTTCTCCTTGGTGGATTCCCATTCACAATGAACCTTGGGCCATTAAGCGTCCTTGTCTATGTAGCACTTGGGATAAGCTTGGCATCTCCTCCCTCTCCTCTCTTCGCATTCATAATCGTTGGATTACTTAGACTGAATGTCACCTTATTTACGGTATTAATGCTGCTCAAAAATCTACCTTTTGTACGATTTTGGATAGCTTAAACAAAAGTGTTGTTATTCAAGACTCCCTTGGTGGTTTTTTAGATCTTTCTTGAATTTCTGGTCATCAAGTTTTTCCCTATCATTCTAAGATTGTTTACTCTCTTATTAATTCCACTACTAATATTTGGCCTAGATTCAACCATCTTTGGCAAGTTAATCTTAATGTGCAGGTTTGGAAGCAACGTATTCAGACTATTTGGACTACTCCTACTTCTTCAAAGATTCAACATTTTCTGTGGTATCTGATTCACCAAGGTCTTCCTGTGGGTGTTCAGCGTACTCATCTGGGGGTTCTTGACCCACGATGTCCTATTTGTCACAGGGAAGATGCATTTACTCACTGTTTTTTTTTTTTTGTCCCCTTGCTCATAGCTCTTGGATGGTTTTCGACCAAGCTTGGATGAGGTTCTTTTTGGTGACACTCCGCATCTTCAAAGCTCTTTGATTTATATCTGGTGTCGCCTTCATCCCCTTATTCTCCATGCTATTTGGAAATTTCGTTGTAATGTGGTTTTTCAACGTGATTCTCCTACTAATATTCTCTCCTTGTCTATTCAAGGAAACATTGTTCAACAGTTAATGCTGCAGTTGAGCTCTTGAACTTTTTCTCTCTTGCTTTTCCTAATTTCTTGTAGTTTCTTCTCTTTTGAGGTGAGTTTTTCCTCTTTGGCGGTTAGTGTCTCCTTCTTTGAGACCTCTTCATCTTTTTTGACCCTCTCTTTTATCCCCTTTGTACTATTTTCTTTTTTCTCTATTAATTAAATTTATTTTTTGGGGTCCAACACCCCACCCCCCAAGATGTAGCAAAACCGTGCAGGAGAAAGGCTAATAATTGTCTCAAGCTCCCCTAAAATCAACATATTAGCTTCTGACGAAACGTGGAACCAATAAAGACAATGCTTCTTCTGTGCATTACATTTATAATACATTTTTCAGCATTATCAAATTTCAAAGAAAACAAGAAGGTATCGAGAGAGTTATGTAACCAATGTCAACAATAAACAATCAATATACTCCTTCATTCACACCAACTCCATGTTCTGGTAAACATTTCTCTAAGAATCTCACTTAAATACAATAAGTCGCATATAGGCCAACTATTGTTTCAGAAATTGAAACCTGCCATTTATGCAATCAAGAGCAATAAGTGTCACATATTTTTGCAATATTCTATTTTAGAGCATTATCCCGGTAAATGACAAATTGCAATTAAAAGCTTAAAATAGCACCAAGAAAACTTGGTAACTTTATTAATAAAGTGTACGTTTCCTGTCTCTAAACCCTGTCGCGGGTCGGAATATAATAAAAAACTATTTCAGTTTCAGTTTCATAAAAATACTATCACCAACAAAACAAATGCAGATCCAATCTCTCCAGTTTAATGCATGTGACAGTCAATTTTGTAAAAAAAATACGGAACGATCTGTTACAAGAAAATCAATGAACGTTCTTCTCTTTACAAAAGTCCATCATGTTCTGTACAAAGTCTACAAACATTCATCCACTCGAAATGGAACAAAAAAACCACGCAAGACTCAGAAATTTCCCCGTCTCATTTCAGACTCCCAGAAGACATCTGAAACAGGGCAAATAACAAGGAATATCAACAAACAGCTAATGCACACACAAACTCTCACTCGTTACTTAGGCTGATGCCGATGCTGCTCTGGTCAGGATTCCATCCCAAACCAGGAGCGACAACCGCCCCAAAACCAAAAAAAATGATCGAGAAAAAAATGCATCACAACAACCAAATAAATAAAATTTTCAGTATCCCAGATTAGTGAAGCGCAGAGGGGGAGCATAGCGCGTGCTCTGCGATGAGTGCCTAACGCCGTTGCCAACGCTGGCCGTGCACTGATCCAAATTGGGGGTACTATGCACCCTGTGCATGCGATTATGGCCCTGAATCTGAATCTGGTGCTGCGCATATACACCGATCTTAGGCGGAGAACCAGAGCTTAAGTTGGCCGCCATGATACCCTCTGATGGAACCCGCCTCATCTGAAATTGATGAAAATGGCCACCGTTTTCGGCGTTGCTTTGCGTTTTTCCCAAGTAAGATCTTGGCGAGCCGGGCGGCGTGAATCTGTGATTGGATGATGATGATGCTTGAGGATTTTCGGATGCCTCGGAAACTAATCTTTCCGGCAGGTTAATGTAGTTGTTGGCCGCAGCATTATTATTCATCATTTTTGTGCGCTGGATTTGGCGTTGAGAAGCCGTTATGCAGCGGCCGTTGACGAGTTCAATGTAGGCCTGCGTAGGACTGCGTGGCTCTTCATGCCAGGAAGGCGTGGCCGGGAACAGGAATGCTCGTAGTTTCGGCTGCTGCTGCTGTTGATTTTGCTTGTAATGTTGCGATTGGGATTCGAATGTTTCGTACTCCTCCATCATGAACTGCACGTCTTCGTCGCAGGTTACAGAAACCAGCGTATCCAGATCCTCCCATGGCAGCTGGTACTTCATTCTTACCCCCGAGGAACACAGATCTTCCAGTTTCTTCATCAGCTCTGCACATGCAATTCCAGTCCTCGGTTTTCAAAGCGGAATGGCGAAAAACAAAATTTACAGAAATGAATGTGACTTTGTAACTTTCCGTGTGCCTAAGTTCTTGCAGGTTTTAAGAATTTTACATCTACGAAACACATGGAATCCTGGAGTACAGGGCTTCGAGTAATGCCTATGTAGATGTGCAAAAAGAATGTAGTGAGAAGCACGTTTCACATTTTCCTCATAAAAGAGAACGAGAAACGATGAAATCCTTTAGAAAAAATGTTCGCAAGAATGCAAATGAAAATTGCAGAATCAAGAAACACTTGGAGCAAGTTTTGCATCTGAGCAACAAAATCGCAGATAAAAATGCATGCACAACAAAATTCGCTCCAAAGGAACTTCAATTGAAATCAAAGGATTAAAAGCCTTCTAACCCTAGCAGCCAGCCATGCATATGCTGCATGTTGTACAAGGGATATAACGGGGGACTCATTGTGTTTCGCTTTTAGCGAAGACTGGCAAGACGGATGATTCCAATCGAAGCTGAAAACGAAACTGAAGCATTTGACCCTGGATATGGAGGACTTGGCAGATCCATTGAACAGATTTCATTGTTCACAGAATTCGCTTGAGTTTGAATCCAAACGCTTCCCAAACGATTAAAGCTATTACCTGAGAATCGGATCTCCGTATTGACGACGACAAGGCGAGTTTCACCTCCGACATAGCGCAGACGGCCATCGCTGGGCCTGGCAAGGATACTGCCGCCATAGCTGCACAAAAACTTGACACTCTTCACCTTCAATTTTCCATCATTGCCACTCTTCACCTTCAATTTTCCATCATTGCCACTCTTCTTCGCATCCACCGCCTTGGCGTCGCTGGAACACCCCATCGTGATCGCCCACCAATTTCTGGTCGATGATCCAGAATAGGATTCAGACAAGCTTCCACGGAAAACCTCCCCGCAGTCAATGTAAGAAAGCCGCTTCCAATTCAGATAGCTCGGCTCCCGAAAATGCAGATTGTCAGAAAACTGAAAACAGGCAATAAATCTCAGAGAAAAGTGGGTTTTGGATTTGGGAATTTGGTATATGCCTACGCGTGCGCCTTAGGATTAAGGATCACCAACAAAACAAAATGGATATCCGCGAATCTGACAGTCCTCCATTTTAAGGTAAACGGACACGTAGCGTTCACAGCATCGACAATTGATTTGCAGTCCACATCCATGATTCTCGTTTATGTTTATTATGCGGTCCATTGCGTGGATTTTGTGAAAAGCCGACAAGAGACACATTTGATGTGTACAGGTAACGTAACGTAACGTAACGTAACGTAACTTTGGATGAACATGCTATGTTTCTTGTATCGTTGTTTGCTTTGATACAGGCAGGCAGGCAGGAACTGATGTGATACGTATTTCCTTCTTAAACGGAAATGAAATGATGATGTGGAGGCTACGTGTCTTGTTGGTGATCCTTAATCGTAAGGCCCACGAGCAGGCATATCCCAAATTCCCAAATCCAAACCCCACTTTTCTCCAAGATTTATTGCCTGTTTTCAGTTTTCTAACAATCTGCATTTTCGTGAGTTTTTTAAAAGTGCTTCATAGAAATCAAAGGACATCTTTATAAGATGTCCGTTGATGGCGTGGTTCATTGGTGTATCTTGATACTAGTCAACTATATGTTCTCCAAAATGCTACTTACGAAAACCACTATGCAAGGAGATGCACCTTTATTAAATTCTTGATGGCAGAGTACTATTGGCCAACAATCTTTAAGGATGTTCACCAATTTGTTCGATCTTGTGAACACTATCAACGAGATAGCGGGACAAGTACGCAAATGGAGAGACCTCAACAATGGATCCAACCACAGGCACATGGCAAGTTGATTATTCAATAGTCATAGATCAACAGGCACATGGTTGAATTTGTTTTCAATTTATAACTTAGTACTACCCAATAAACTCAAACATATAACCTTATCTTAATAGGCCAAGACATTTATCACTAGGCTAATACCTCATTATCATCGCATTCATATGCATGGATCTCCACTTCTAATGAGAACACCACATTTGCAAATTCCATGACATGTGCACCATTATGTACCTCTCTGAAAGTGGATTTGAGTAGAAAAACATTACCTAGGCATGCTCATAATAATAGATCATGAAACCCTAGTTTGAAAGAATTGGTCATTTTGCTAGGATCAAATAGCACCAACACACGCTTGATTCATTAATAGACATAGATCACAAATATGATGATACTAAGGTAATGAGCCTTAGTTCTAGAATCTAGGTTTTTAATTCTAATAAAAATACCATCTTTGTTGAATTTATGACACATGCATCATTATGTACCTTTTTAGAAGTGGATCTGTGTAAGCAAACATTAGATAGAATTGTTCATCATAATGAATCATGAAATCCTAGGTTAAAAGAATTGGTTGTTTTCTCAAGATCAAATACCATCGACACATGGTTGATTCATCAATAAGGATAGATTACTAGTATGATGGTAATGGGATAACAAGCCCTAGTTTCAAGACTTGGCTTTTTGTGTCTACTAAGAACACATTTGTAGATCCCATGACATGTGCACAATTACATACCTTTCCAAAAGGGGATCTCAATAGGGAAACAGTGCAATGATCATCATAAGGAATCCTAAAACCCTTGGTTGAAAGAATTAATCATTTCCTCAAGATTAAAATGCACTAACACATGGTTGACTCATCAATAGGCACAAAACATCACTGTGTTGATAATGGAATAACTCCTCCTAGTTCCAAGACCTACATCTCTACCTCTAATGAGAATATCACCTTCATCGAACCCATAACATGTGCACTATTACATATCCTTCTGGAGGTGGATTTGGGCAAGAAAACATAACCTAAGCATGGTTATAATAATGGATCAAAAAATCCTAGGTTGGGAGATTTGGTCATTTTTCTAAGATTAAATAGCAATGATACATTTTTCATTCATCAACAAGCTAAAATCGTTAGTGTGATAGTAATTGGGTAACAAACCCTAGTTCTTAAACCTAGGCCTATATGCCTAATGAGAACACCATCTTCATAGAACTCATGACATGTGCACCATTACATATCTTTCTAAAAATTGATTTGGAAAGGCAAACATCACCTAGGCATGATCACGATAATGGATCATAAAACCTTAGGTTTGGAGAATTGGTCATTTCCCCAAGATTAAATAAAACTAATACAAGGTCAATTCATCAATAAACATAGATCACCAATGCAATGACAATAGGGTAACAAACCCTAGTTTTGGGACTTTGATCTCTACTTTTAATGAGAACACTACTCACTACAAAAAATCTTGGCAATATTCACATTTTTAGAATTTCTCACCACAATATATCAACAATTATGGAATTTCTTTATACAACATTCCAAAAAAATTTTGAAGGATCAAAAAGAAAAGTGTTTCAAACAAGAGCATGTCTATTAGATATCCAATAGAGGCATTTCGTAAAAAATGCCCCATTAATAGTATTAGTGATATTTTAGTAAAACATCTCTATTATGAAATATAAACTTAGAATCTTAGTAGTGGAGTTTTTTAAGAAAACATCACAAATGGTGGTAATAGTGGTGTTTTTAGGGATGTCAAAATTGATACTAATATTGGTGTTCTTAGAAATGCCACTATTTAGTAAGTAGTAGTAGTTTCCAAGGAAATGCCATAATTGACTACAATAGTGTTGTTTTTCTAAAACTTCACTTTTAATATTAGCTATGTCCCACCAAGTAAAAGTGATGTTTTTAACACAAAGATCATAATTATGATCTTATAAAAAAAATATTCCTTTGTCATTCAAATGGTAATCAATTTTTATTTCTACTTTCCTATAAATCACATGAATAAAACAAATAATTGTATCCTCCTCTAATTGCATAATTTGAATAATGCATCTTTTATATTTTTGTAGATCCAATTGCAAGACTAATACCAAATCCCACAAAATCATTCCCACATGTGATATTTTGATTAAAAATGTGGTACCAAACTTTTAAATGCAAGAAAATGAAATTTCATATCTTACAAATTTCTTAGATTATTCATGCTATTACTATCTTATTAATTTGTATCAAATATTATATTTCCCTAATGTCTTTGTTGTGTATTGTTGCATTGCTAATCTTACGATATTTTCCCTTACTCTGTGATGAGCAGAGGTTGGCTGCATCGACGAGGCCTCATCGATGTAACCTTGTCAATGTAGGGTCCATTTTTTCCTATAAATACATGCTCACCAACTGAATTTATAACATTAGATTCATAGTAGTAGTAAATCTCTTGCAATTTTTCTATTTGAAAGTTAGAATATTTTTCCTGAGTACTTGCAACAGGAGTCCTTGAGTGTACGGATCTTTATTTAAGCAGTGTTGTACTTGAGCACGATAGTGTGTATGGAAATAAAATTGAGCTTCTTGATAAACCTTGTAGCATTCTGGATAGTTTAGATATTTATTCATGTATTTAATGCTTTCAGTTGTTTATTTAATGCTTTCCAGTAATTGAGCTAATTAAGCAAGATAAGTTAGATAAGTTAAATACATAAGTACAACTACTTCGATCATAACACACATCTGCTTGGTAATCCCAATAGCATTATTGCTTGGTGCGCTCAGTAGTGTAGCACTTGGTAACCCAACAATGGATACATGGGCTTAGGATGTGTGCAGAAAGTGGAACCGGATGCTTATGTTAGGACTAGTTAAAGACTAGTTAATTAATTAATCCAATTACTTTATCTCTCTTTAAACACCAAAACCATAAAACACAAAATGATAAAAATCATATGCCTTGATTACACTTAACCATACCTTTATACTTCACAAGTGTAATTGGAAAGATAACGAACAACCTTAGGGCAAGATTCACTTCCTAGAAAACTAGTGCACTAGAAACTATAACGTCCACAGAATTCAACCAGATCAGGTGTGAATGCTTTGTGATTCATATGGTTGGGCGTAGGGGTACCTTACCGCTCATCATTGGCATCATTGTTAGGGACTTTGTTTGTTGAAACGTGCACTATCTAGGTTTAGTGAACATTATTAATCTCATTGGATAAACCCAAGGTCAACATCTCTCTTGAACAACATCTAATTACAAAAGCACACTAATTATTTTATTTGTTGCAAAATGTCTTCTTCCCATAGGCATGAAGATGTCAAACTGCCAATCCCATAAGTGTGCAAAGTGGTATATACTCATCCAAATGAGTATGTACTGGACTTCACCTTCATCCTACATTAGGATGAACAATTGCGATGGCATGATATGGAGGGAAACATCATATTTTCCCTTGATTGATCTATGCCAGGGATGCTTTTTCAAACATTTAAAAAGTTGGGTATTCTAGATCTTCATGAGGAATATGTTGTGCATGGTTATGACACTCAAGATTACCATCCCGTTGACACACAACATAGGAGAGATCGACATTAGGAGAAGCACCATGAGTTTAAAAAGGAAAAGCACTTTAGTAACCCTCTATTCCTGCTAAACCAAGAAGACAATGAGGATCCTCCCCTTGAGGATTCCCAACATGAAGATTCTCCATCCCCTGTTATTGGTGATAATGGTGTGGCCCTAAACTTGTGAACCACTATTCATAAACTAGGTTCAAGAAAAAGTGATAGTCAAGGCAAGGACTCGTGTAAACATCACAATGGCAAGGGATCCAAGAATGGTGATTGTAATGAGTGAAGAGGTGGTGGTGGATACCACGGTGGTGGTGGCAGTCCACCTTCCTCTTCATCCTCTTTATCTAATTTTGAACATTCCTCTTCATCTACTAGTTATCATAGAAGCTATCATAGAAATAATTGTGATGAAGGTGATCAATGAGACAACAATGATCGCAAAACTCGCCAAGAATGTCAAGGTAAGAAAGAACATCATCAAAGACAACACAATAATGATGATGATGAGTTTTTGTTGGCTACTCAAAGTATTCTTAANAGGTAAATCCAAGGTTGGAAGTAAGGAATGCATGAACCCTTGGATGTTGCCATGGCTAGATATTATTCTCTCTTACACTGATGCCCTAGCCATGGATATTCTCAAAGGGAACAACTCTGCCACATCATAGATGGGCTCAGATCTAAAACAAGAAGAACTATTGGGGTTTATGCCTAAGGAAGACTTTTTGAACTAAGACCTCATCAAATGCAAAGGCTTATATAGTAGGTAGCAAAAGAAGAAGGTGAGTTGTGAAAGAAAAAGTATAGAAAAGTATAATAATAGCCCTTGCATAAGAAAAAGGGAGGTCTAATTCTGTGATGAGGAGGATGCATCACTTGAAGAGGTGTTAAACAGAAAAACCTTGCCTATACAAAAATCTGTTTTTGATATTTTAGCAAAGGTTGAAAAATTATGGGATTATTTGGATGGGAAATTCCAAACTATTATGAAAATTGCAGAAGCATCCAAAGAACAAAATAGTGATTGTGAATGCAGGAGACAAAAAGAAGTTGATGTGCATACTAAAGAGGTAAGGGTAAGGCTGCTACAGTAGAAGAAATTATGGAAACCAACTTTAATGATGATACTGGTTGTGACATCTATTAATATGAACATCCAAAGGGATGTTTCCCGATGATGTCACACTTACAAGAGTCTAGGATGTATGCATTGAATTTGTGACTAGCAAGGAGGAAAGCACTCAGACGATTGCCTTATCCTCAAAACAATCCAAGGCAGTTCCACCAACACCAACAAGCTTATTATCCAAATGGAGCACCACCACAATCATATGAGCAATATCAACAATGACACCAACCACAATCATGGGAAATGCCACCACCAAGGTAGCAGTACCCTTACAGGCAAATAGATCCACATAGGTACTATGTTTAGCAACCTGTCTCGTCACAAAGTTTTGCTAGCCACACCTCATTTTAGCATCACTATTACCCTCTAGAGTACCATTGAATACATTCCCCATCTACTTGGGAGGAGCACCCATATCCATACCACCCTTCACATCCATCTACACACATCCCTCCATCCTCAATCCAATTACCTCCTACTTTATCCATGCAAGGTGAAATTCCCTTATAGCTACAACAACGAAATGCTACAAGGGTTGTACATTCACAACCAGCTTTCTAGCTGAGTGGTTTAGACAATCATTCTATAAAATGACCATTTTTTCAACCTAATAGTCCTCCCAAACCCTCAAAACTTAATATGGCTACTTGCCCTACATCTCCAGTACCCTCATCCTTTGCATCAAACATCTTCGAGTGTCCTTCGAACTAAATGCCACCTCAAATCTACACTATGATTTTAACTCATGTTGTTTCCAATTAGATCAAGGTTGGCAATCTTCCCATGAAAATATCTAACCTAGGAAGTCCACTCATTTACCTACAGATCACTAGACATGAGCCATGTAAGGCTCTTCTTGATTCTAGTTTTGGTGTCAGTCTCATCTCTCATGACATGTACAAGACATGGAACCTACCACCTCTCAAGAAGAGCAACATCCACTTAAAATTGGTAGACATTCAATCATTATTCCTTTGGAATTAGTGGAGGACATTGTAACCACAGTTAGTGAGTGGTCCTATCCTACCGATTTTTTGGTGATCAAGGTCAAAAATTGCAAAGGTGACTTCCCCATCATTATGGGAAGAGCACGGTTAAGCATGGTTGATGCACGCATGGGTATAAGGAATCTCTCCTTGGAAATCTCTAAGGAAAATGAATTTGAAAGGCTAGAGAAGAAGTGTTTTCCATGCATCACATCTAGCAATAATGGTTGCAATTGCATGCAAAAGATTTGGTCCATCAAAAGTACATACATTAAAGCATGTAATCAATGTGCACAAGAAACAGATATTCTAAGGTGTCTATACATAGTAGCCACAAAACAAGAAGGCACCCAGTGGATGATAGCTGACTCAGATAGTAGCACATTATGGATGGAACTAATTGAAAGCCTAACATGTGCTTATGTTGAAAGCATGGATGATCTTGAGCAAGTTTATCACCAACCCTTCGATGATGAAGATGATGATACCTATTGAGGAGACTTGGAAATCCTTGATAAATTCAAGTAGGAGCCCCTATAGTTGAAAACTCTACTAACTAGCATGGAGTACACATTCTTAAATAATGGTAAGCTAGTCATAATCAATGTCAGACTTACTCTTGAACAAAAAGAAAAGTTATTGAAGGTGGTTAAAAAATGGCCAACAAAATTTGCTTGGTCATATTCCAAGTTGACTAGAATTGATCCAAGGATATGCTAGCATCACATTTACATTGACCCAGCCATGAAGCCAAGAAGATAATCGTAGAGATGGCTAAACCCAAAATTGAAGCAAATCATCAAGGAAGAAATAGAGAAACTCCTCAAGGTGGGGTTCATCTATCCCATTGTGGATAGTGAGTGGGTTAGCCCACTTGTAATTGTGCTAAAGAAATATGGCAAGTAGCAGGTCTATATTGACTTTAGGCTGTTAAACATGGCAACATTCAAAGATCATTTTCTATTGCAATTTGTGGATCAAGTGTTGGACACCATCTCCAGACATTGCTATTATAGCTTCTTGGATGGTTATAGTGGCTATAACCAAATTAAAATTATGTTAGAAGATCAAGTCAAGACAACATTCACAAGTCCCTGGGGGACTTTTTCATATTGTAAGATGTCATTTGGCCTATGCAATGCCCCTAAAACATTTTAATGCCTAGTCCTTAGCATCTTTCAATAGTAGATCAATAGTGATGTGGAAGTCTTCATGAATGACTTCTCCACCTATGGAGCTATGTTTGAGCAAGAATTGGATGGCCTTGAGCAAGTATTGAAAAAATGTGTGGAAACAAATCTATGGCTCAATTAGCAAAAGAATCATCTCATGGTCCAGGAATGTATTGTATTGGGACACCGAATTTCACAAGAAGAGATTGAGGTAGACATGGAGAAGATAAGGGTCATCCAAGGAATAACATGCCAACCAAAGATAGTTAAAGATGTCTAATCATTCCTTGGATGTATTGACTACTACCAGAAATTCATAGAGAATTTCTCTAAGATCACAAAGTCATTGGTCAAGCTTACAAAGAAAGATGCTTCGTTTAATTGGACCACGGAGTGTGAACATGCATTCTAATAGTTGAAGGAAAAACTTGTAGAAACTCCAATTCCATGGGAACCAAACTAGTCCAAACCATTTCACATAATGATGGATGCACCTAATTATGCTTTGGGAGCAGTGCTTACGTAGTTGGATGATAAAAAAAGTCCATATTACATCCACTACGCGAGCTGAAGCATTGTAGGTGCATAGCTGAATTACACCACCACAGAGAAAGAATTAATGGTAGTGGTGTATGCTCTTAAAAAATTCAAGCACTAATGTTCTTGGTTATAAAGTATTTGTGTACACCATGTTAATCTACAAACCTAAGAGTCCAAATAAAAAGCAATTGGTCAACATCCAACAAGTGAAGCTTTTCCATGAACCCAAGTAGGCCAATGCAACTACCACCTCAATGGCTAGACAACCACGTTCAATTTTTTTAATCTCCTTCCTCCAATTCAGTCATGGGGGAGATGACCATCCATGCTAATCCTCCATATGGCCTCTCAATTTTTCTACTTTTTGTTTTCCTCATTTTTGAATTTAAAAGTTATTTATTCTACAAATTTTTAATTTTTGATTTTTGAATTTTTTCCATTTTACATCATTTTTTGTTTTGCACCATTGTTAGGACATTTGAATCTTTCTTCGATAATCTACACTTTTTTATATATTTTACTTTGTTTTGTATGAGTGTGAATTTTCATTATTTCTACCAATAAAATGGTTTATTATCGTAGGGCATAGTGCCACTGTTGCTAGTTACTAATGATGGTTTGTGATTAATGTTGTGATTGTTAATGTTTGATTTCTATTTTTGAATTTTGATGTCTGATGACTATGACATGGTTTATTTTTCATGAAATAGGAAATGAGACCACGTCATCCACCCATCCAACAAACTCTATGGTTTTTCTTGTTTTGGAAGTTTGAGTTCCCTTCCATTAAAGAAAATTTTAATCAATTGGTGACCTTGGTAGTTTTTAGAATTAGAAAGGATTCAAAGGTTTGTGCATGGTGTGACTTCAAAGGGACTCAATACTCTTTGTACTCTTCTACTTACTTGAGTGCTTGAGTGTTTTTCATAAACTTCTTATCATTCCATTTCAACCACTAATAGGAAGTCAAATAAAGTCTTTACATGGTGTGGTTTCCATCCAAAAGTTTTTAAAAAAATAAATAGAAACTAAAAAATACACAAAAAAAAACATGTTGGAAATTCAAAGCACACCCCTTAGACAAACAAAAAGGCTACAAGCACTTGTTATGGGACTAGAAAGACATGCATCCATGCTTGAAGGTCACCTCTAACTAAGGCCCTTTGTTACTTCCTACTTTTCTCTTATTCTCTTTATAGAACTATGGTAGTTTTGTGGGAGCACTCTTGTGTCTCAAGGGGGTGGATCAGTCTAGGAATGACAATGCAAAGTCACTAAAAGAGGCTAGTTTTGGTTTGGACTAAGGATGGATCTCCTCAAGTCATTTTAAATACAAGCTCCACAAGGGACTTCATATGACCTTAATTCAGGATTTCATTCCACCTTCTCAATCATCCATCTATGTTGCCATAACTCACCTCATTTTCGAGTTCTATGTTATGCTCGATGTCTTATTTTGATGTGTTGAAATTCTTGGATTGATTCTTCAAGTTCATCCTTAACTTTACATGACCATTAATTGACTCTAGGGCCCACAGACTCCTTAGTTGAGGTTATGTAAGAGTAAAAAGGACATGTGCCTACTATGGGGAGGACCCACTTACATATCTGTTGGCTTGGTTAGTTAAGTTTCTTACTTTAGACATTGCTATAGCCCTATATTTCACATATTCCATTACGTATCCCAATCAATGCTCCTTAAACCCTTCATTAAACTTATTCTCCACATCATTTTTTCAATTTTCTAAATTTTTGAGCTCCAAAACCCTCTTCCACTATTTTCATCCTATTAATGGGATTTTAGGCTTCTATTTGACCCCAATTTCACTCAAAAGCTCCTTTTATTTTGGAAGTTTTAACTAAGTCAATGGAAGTCTATGATGGTCAACAATTATGTCAATGAGGCCCCATCGACGCAGCCGACCCCATTGACACAACCAACCTTGTTGATGAGGCCATGTCAATGTGGTCCCATCGATGCATGTCAAAAACTCTATATATACCGCTACATACTTTGTAATTTTTTGACATTTTCTTCATAACACAAGGAGATATTTTGTCATTTTTCAGAGTCCATAACTTCCCAAATATTTGTCCAAATCACTCCATTCTTTGATCTTATAGCTATTGAAGGTAAGCTCTTCATCATGGGGACCATAAACCTTAAAGTTTTCAATGAAATTTTTTGAAAATTTTTCTAACTCCCCCAAAGGATTAATGAATAGAATGATATGAAATCATCAAAATTTGAAAGGTAACCATTCCAACACCCTCAGAAATGACTTGTCAACATTAAAATATAAATAAAATAATGATTAAAATTGATTAAATTAGCCATAATCACAACTTAGCCAAGTGTAGCTATCCTAAGAAGATAAGGTATTCCAATTGTTTCATGTTACACAAAAATTGCTAACCTATAGTCATGTTGTGATTAGAGATGGTAGCAGGACCAAAATAACTTTAGAAGGGAGGATCCTCTCAACCAAGGGAGAAATGGTCCAAAACTGGAAGGGTCCAACAAGAGTAAGCGTAGGAGCAACTAGAGGCAACCCATGTAATGGAACCTCTTTGAGAGGAGCTTGAAGTAGAATCTATTTGATAGATTCTTGAAGAAGAAATTCCATTAGAACAAGCATAGTGAGGGGAAGCACTAGGACCCATACCAAGGCTTGAAGTCACACTAACACAAGCTTGCCTTGACACCAAGTCATATGAGATCTAGCACTTAGTTCTTCAAGAATTGAACTTTAGGACATTTTTAGACCATGCTCCAGCATAGGTGAAAACATAATTGCAAACCTCTTCCATGTGGCTAGTCATCACTTCTAGTGGGGAGTGGTACATGGAAGAGACATATCTCTTCTAGAACAACAAAAGGCCAAGCTCCATAGTGAAAATCAAGGATATTTAAGTGTCCTACTCAGTTGAAGCTATTGCATAGGTGCTGGGGTTGCTTAATACTGAGACACAACTGATAGAGTTGTTAACACAAGGTGACCCTGAGGCCAAAAAGGAATGGACTCAATGATGTTATGGGGTTGAATGTAAGGAATATGGTGTGCTCAAATCAGCAAAATGCATATACTTCAAAATAGTAGCCTACCATCTCAATTCAATAGTCAGGCCTAGCAAGGTAATTACCTTTTCTACCTAAGCATGTGTCACTCTAAGCAGGAGATTTCCAGCAAACCTTCCACAATTGATCTATTTAGAGATTAAGAAGTGCTTCAAGGAAAATAAACATGGAAGGAAAACCATGCCTTTCCCATGCCTCATCTAGAAACTTTGCAAAAGGATAAGGATCATTTGCTACGCAAATGACATAATCAAGCATGCTCCTTTGGCCTTGTGATCTAAAATAATAAAGGATAAGATACTTTTCATGACTAAAGAAGAGGAGTCATAGCTACCACCTCCACTACCTACTCAAGAAACAACACTAGAGGCTTGCCCAGTCATTGAGCACTTACATGAAATTCGAGAGCAACTCTTACATGAGCAAGAGTAGCATGCAAGAACAAGTGGTGTGGACCCATCTGTATATTGATAAAAAATGAGTTACCTTAATGAGATGGCTCAAACAATTATCCAGATGGAAAGAGGTGGGCCAATATTCTATGCCCAATGGACACAATTGCTTGTGAGGTTAGATCCCAATGCCTAAGAGGTGATGGTGTCATTATCTCAACACCATTTATTCCTAAAAATATTTAGGAATGCCACATCCTTTTCAGTGCATTTGGAGGAAGGTGAGGGGAACTGTATTGGTGATGCAGCACCAAGGATAGGAGATTGCTGTTGAAGTAGTTGCTAATTAAATCATCGAAGCACTTAATGCACTTACAACATCTATACTAGACATATCTACACTTCAAGATGTGTAGACGTTCATAGGCATGGTTAGTGGAAGATTAAATGTAGCCCAGCATGAAGAGTTGTTAGACCAACTGATGGGGATTGGACAACCAATTTTGAAAATATTTGATTTCCTAGATAATACTATTGCAACATAGTTAGAGTTGTTGGAAGTAAAGGAAAAGTTCATCATATTAAAAGGGCAACTTGAAATGACCTAAGCACAAAACCAATGCTTAGCCATGGAAGTTGCTGAACTATGTGACCGTTTTGCTAACCCCACACTCCTCAATCCAACAATCACTAAAGATGAAGCTTTTCAATACCTTCAAGAATGATTTAGAAAATCTAAGGAGGAAATGGTGATGGCCATATTCAACCAATCCATAGCAAAAGTAAAAACCTACTCAGTTTAGAAGAACTTGGTTCATATGCACCAAGAACATGAATCATTGACCACTAAAAATCATCACCTGTGTAATGTTGATGCACAAAAATAATAGATGTAGGAATTCTTTCATCAATAGTAGGAGTAGCTTGCCAGGGTAAACACTGAGTTGAGGAAATTGGCCATGGAGAATCAAAATCTATCTATGAAGGAAGTTTGACCCTTATGCTAGAAGTCTACCATTGAGATCGCCGCCTAGAAGAATGAGGCTATTAATTTTGAAAGAGTTAAAAATTACTATAGAGACTAGGTTGGCTTGTAGAAGGATGTAAATGAGAAACATATTCAAATGGCTAAGGCAAAGGTAAATGAAACCTTCTAGCAACTCCAGCAAGGATGAGAAGTGTGGTAGCCCATCATTGATGGGATTGATGCCTATAACAAAGTGAAGATCCACCTGAAGAAGTTGCAAATTGAAGAAATGATAGAATACATAGAATTGGATAATCTTCACTATGCAAACCTAGCAATGCTAATTGTCAGACAACCACAATTGGAATTGGAAAAATAAGTGGCCAACTCATATTTGCTATACAAGGTCAAGTTCAAGCACCATAAAGACACCAAGCAAAAGTTTGAGATAACAAATGCTAAACTCAAAGTTCTCAAGGCATGATTCATGGATCAATGATCAACTATTGAGAACTTGGCCAAGAGAATGAATGATTACTAGGAGATAAAACACACAATTAAGGCATTCAACATCAAGTGTAAACAATTTGCTACCTAGTTCATCAATGCTAAGGAGCTATTTCTGAAGAGTCCCTATCCTTGGGATGTGCCTATTCCTATCCACATTGGCGAAGCTGCATGGATGGTGCATGATCCCAGGAGTAAGGAGGAGAAAATGAAGGAATTACTAGATGCCTTTCACCTCATACTAGAAGTTGCAGTAGCAGTAGGATAGCCACAACCACCTCAGCTACCACACATGCTTGAAGTCAGTGAAGGACCCTCAAAACCTTAAGAGTCACCACCACTTAGGACTATCTTACCTTCTTCACCAACTTCATGCCATCAAAGGAAGTTCCATCCAATTTTGAAGAGTCATGTTATGGTGTTTAATTTTGTGTCATAAACATCATAATTTTTATAATGTGTTGATATGTACACTCAAGCATTCAATTTTTTCAAGTCAATTTTTGTTTTATCAAGAGTTAGTCAATAATTCCACACCTTTCCAATTTTGTAAAGGACTTGAAGATGAGTTTTCATTCAATCATGGGGGTATGATGGATCACAGTTGGTTGCATCGACGAGGCCTCATCAATGTAGCCCCATCAACTAGGCCCCATCGACATGATCCCATCGACACATTGTTTGCTACGTTGATGTGACATCATCGATGTAGGGTTCACTTTTTACTATAAATACGTGCTCACTAGCCGCATTTATAGCATTAGATTCATAGTAGTAGACAAGCTCTTGAATTTTATCTATTTGAAAGTTAGAGTATTTTTCTTGTGTGTCCACAACAGGAGTCATTCAGTGTATGGATCTTTATTCGAGCATTGTTGTACCTGAGCATGATAGTGTGTAAAATAATAAATATGAACTTCTTGATAAACCTTGTAGCATTTTGGATAGTTTAGATATTTATTCATGCATTCAATGCTTTCAGTTATTTATTTAATGATTTCTAGTAATTGAGCTAATTAAGCAAGATAAACTAGATCAATTAAATACATAAGTATGACTACTTTGAGTGTAACATGCATCCTCTTGGTAAGTCCAATAGTGTTATTGCTTAGTGCACCTAGTAGCATAGTGCTTGGTGACCTAGCAGTGGATACATGGGTATAGGACGTGAGAGGAAAGTAAGACTAAATGCTTGTGTTAAGACTAGTTAGAGACTAGTTAATTAGTTAATCCAATTACTTTATCTCTTTTTAAACACCAAAATCATAAAACATAAAATGATAAAAATCATATGCCTTGATTATACTTAACCATACCTTTGTACTTCACAAGTGTAATTGGGAAGACAACGAATGACCTTAGGACAAGATTCACTTCCTAGAAGACTAGCACATTGGAAATTATAAAGTCTATGGAATTCGACCGAATCACATGTGAACACTTTGTGATTTGTATGGTTGGGTGTAGGGGTACCTCACCACTCATCACTATGTTTTCTAATCTATGTGTTTTCTTTTCCTATGTTGCTTATGGTGTAACTCAAGTTTTTCCTATTATGTTGTCATTAGCCTTCAATTACTTGTATTATTACCATGTTATTGTTACTATGCTCTCATTATTATTAAGGTCATTGCTACTCTTACTCATTTATGAATCATTTGATAGGTTGCATTGATGGGCTTGTATCAATGCAGCCTCATTGACATGACCCCATCAATGCATGGTTTGATATGTCAATGTAGTGTCTAGTCTTGCCTATATAAATGTGTGTATGCACTACACTTGGGGCACGTTAAGTTGATATAGTAGCCAAGTTCTTACAATTTTCTTCCAATAGAGTTAGAATATTTTTGAGTGCTCACAATAGGACTTTAAGGATTGTACAAATCCTTATTTAATGTACCTAAACACTTTGATGTGTCAGTAATAAAGACGAGATTCTTGGAATTCCTTGTAGCACTTAAGAATAGTTTAATGTTTCCATTTATGCACTTTATTACTTATGAATTTTACATTCATGTTCTTAGTTAATTTATACATTTAATAATGATAAATAAGTATGACCACCTCAAGCATACCATTAACGCTTAGTAATCCTAGTGGTGTTATCACTTGGTTTTCCCAGTAACTTAACACTTGGTAACCTAGTAGCATTTATAATGAGTTCAGGATGTGCATAAAAGGTGGGCCTAGATTCTTATGTTAGGATAGTTAGATTAAGGAATTAGATAGTTAATTAGTTAATTTATAATTATTACCTCTATTTTACACTTAGATTAAATCAAATAAAATATAAAGTATACATAAAAATCATGTGCCTTGGCTTACACTTAACCATACAACTGAATGTACACAAGTGAAGCTAAGAAGACAACGATCACATCTCTAAGTCACTATCTTTTCCCATTGATGCATTTAGGGGCTAAGTCCATAAAAGTTGACCAAATAGCTAGTGCAATGCTTATAATTTATATAGTTGGGCATAGGGACTACTTACCCCCTATGCCCAACCATACGGATCACAAGCATTCATGTGCAATCTAGTCCAATTCTATGGATGGAACTAGTGTGGTATCTAGATTTTTAAGAATTGATCATAGGTCACTATCTCCTCACTTGAACTAGTGGTAGCTTTATGACATATGGTTTAGTCCAAAGTGAGGCATATGATTATGATGTTGTTGGGGCCATAAAATAACCTTAACAATAACATAGGAATTAATTATTTAATCTAATTAATAACAAGAAGATTAATTCTAAGCTAGCCTAAGGATGATGAGTGTCCATTCCCAACTTATCGTACACATCCTAAACTCACATACCCACTATTGGGATTACCAAGTGTTATGCTACTAGGCAAACCAAGTAATAACGCTACTAGGATTACTAAGCAAATACATGTTTTCACTTGAAACTGGTCATGCTCATTCTACCAATTGATTAATATGCATAAAAATATAAATATTAACTAAGTACATCAAAAGCAAATTACATTAAAAGTAAATCCACTCTAAGTTAAAGTGCTGCAATAAATATGAATTAATCTCAATATTATTGCCATTTATGGAATGTATCCAAGTACAATGCCATTTGAATAAGACATTATACAACTAACTCAAATTCACACTACGAGCACTCATTGACTATTTGATAAGATTACAGGAGAAAAATGCAAGAGTCTAGCTACACTACTAACCAAATGGTGTTCATAAGCATGATAGGAGACTCACATTTATAAGCATTTATTATAATTTCCACATCACATCTATGACATAGCAGATGTGATGTATTAAGGGATGTTATAATGTAGAAGCATTATAGTAGGGGATGCTGCAATGTAGGTGTGACGGAGCATCTATGACATCATAGATGCAATGTATTAGTCATTTCATGATTTATCAATATCTTTGATGAGGAAGAGCACTTCAATCACATCTAGATGATATGTCTTAAATTGAAGGAGGCACAATTAATGATCAATGTTAAGGAAAGTCATTTCTTGAAGAGGGAAATCACATATTTAGGGCATGTGGTTTCTAAAAATCAAATTCGAATGGAAGCTACCAAGATGAAGAATATTAGGAATTCACCAACTCCTAAAAATGTTGGGAAGATAAGCTCATTCCTTAGTTTTGAAAGTTTTTATAGAAGGTTCATAAAAATTTAAATAGTATTTCATGATCTATGTTTACTTTGTTAAAGAAAAACAAGGATTTCAAGTGGGATAATGAAACCCAAGAAAGCTTTGACTTGTTGAAAGAAAAGGTTATGAGTGAACTGATGCTTGTAATGTTCAATTTTCAAAAGATTTTTTAGGGGAAGGTAAATGCAAGTGGACTTTCCATTGGTGGGGTACTTTCACAAGAAGGTAGGCCTCTTGCTTTCTTTTCAAAAATGTTAAATGAATTAAGGAAAAAATATAGTATATATGAGAAGGAGTTCATGCTATTCTTCAAGCTATCAAGCATTTGGGCATTACTTGTTACCCAAGAAGTTCACTTTGATGGTGGGCCACAAGGCACTATAATTTCTAAACTCTGAAAAGAAGTTAATTGCAAAGCATATGAAGTGGGTTGCATAGTTTCATGAGTTCAAGTTTGTATTAAAGCAAACATATGGAAAAGCTAATGTGATGGTTGATGCGTTGTCCAATGTGCATGTGGTTAATTTTAGTGTACCTTGTGTTGAAGGTATGGATGATTTTGCATCTTTATATGAGCATGATGATGATTTTGGACAAGTCTGGAGAAGCCTAAAAGAGCCATTGATAAGTAAGATAGACCAATGGAGGGACTATCATATTCAAGATGAATTGTTATTAAAAAATGAAAAGGTATGTATTCTTAATCATAATTTTAGAAAAAATATTTTATTTGAAAAGAATTATAGTGGCATGATAGGTCACATGAGTAGGGATAAATCATTGGAACTTGTGGGTAGGCACTATTTTTAGCTTGGTATGGCAACTAAAGTTTCAAATTTTATGAAGGAGTGTTTGAATTATTAGAAGTTCAAAGGAGGTAAAGGAGTGGATGGACATTACATGCCTTTTCCAATTCCCAAGGATCCATGGAAAAGTGTATCTATGGATTTTGGGAGTGGTATTTCAAAAATCAAAAGTGGAAACAATGAAATTTTTGTTATTATAAATAGGTTCTCTAAGATGGCACACTTCACTACATGAAATAAGATAATTGATGCTTCTCATGTTGTAGATTTTTTTTCCAGCATGTTGTGAGGTTGCATGGAATTCCTTTGAATATTATTAGTGACAAAGACTTCAAATTCACTAGTTACTTTTTGAGGTTCCTTTGGAAAATTTTAGAGAAAAACTAAATTTTTCTAGTGCATATTTGATGGTTAAATAGAGGTGGTGAATAAATCCTTGCTAAACATCTTGAGATGTTTGTGTAATGGACAACCAAACAGGTGGAAAATATTGTTGTGTTATGCTGAGTTTTTCTACAATAATACTTTTCAGGTTGTTATTAGTAAAATCCCATTTGAGATGAACTATGGGTTTTCTCTAAATATGGTGAATACTTTGAAGAGTTTTGATGGTGAATCTTAAGTTAGTGCTAATTCTGTTTAAGAGATGAGGGATCTCCATATACAAGTTAAATTAAATCTTAAGTAAAAGGTTGAAGAGAGAGTCCTCAAAATAAATGAGGACAAATGGAAGTCAAATTTTATTATTGGTGACTTGGTTTGGATGCACCTAAAGAAGATATGGTTGAGGGATATCAACTTCTCAAAGTTGAAAGCCAAGAAGATGGGCCCTTTCAAAATTAAAACCAAGATTAATGATAATGCTTTTGAAATTGATTTACCAAATGTTGTTGGTATGTCTCTTTTATTTAATATTTTAGATCTTGTGCACTATCATTGACTAGTTGATGAAGAGACCATATAGGGTAGCATTGATGAGTTGAAGGGGATTACTGATCAGTCTAAGCCTTTAATGAAGTAGAAGGCAATTGTACTCAAGTAGAGGGAAGCTTCTAGCACTCAAGAAGTCAAGAGGCATAAATAGGTGATCCATTAAAAGGATTGGTTTTTGGATGATGTTGTATGAATCCATGAGACTAAATTCCATAAATGAGAAATCACTTCAGCCCCTAATCCCTTATTCACATGAAATCACTTTTTGAAAGGTGGGAGAGCTAGTGTAGGAACACCTCTCCTAATCCCCTTATTCTCCCCTACATGTTTGTTTTTACAAATTTTAGGCTCTATAGAGACATTGCAAAGGTTTTGGAGTCATCTTGTCTAAGATTTGGGCTCTCAAATGAGACATCTCGAGAAATAAGAAATGTTTGGGCCGAGTTGGGAGTTGATAGGAGACATCTTGGATTCAGAGGATCTAAATTGTAGTCTTTTTTGGGGAGTTGTCTTGCAAATGAGGAGACATCTCTAAGGAGATGTCTCTAACATGGAGGATACATCTTTCACTCTCAGAAGACGTCTCTCCTAAATGTTGGATTTTTCAAAGATGACTCAAGGAGGCTAGAGATAACCCATATAGTTGGGAAATTTTCGAAATTGATGATTCGAAGTTAGAAAATAGTCATGAGAAGGTGGAAAAAGATAGAAACAATGTGGAAAATTCAAGATGAGCTTGTGGAAGGTTTTCTAAGGTTTTTATCTTTTTTTTTCTAATAAATATGGATTGTTTCATGCTTGAACAAAAAAAAAGGAGAAATTCATGAGATGTGTTTGTGAGAGCTCTTGAGTTGAGAGCTTGGCAAAAGAGTTAGAGAGCACATTAAGGAAGTGCATAAAGGTCGCAACTCCAAGGTCAATTGTGTTGTGTGTTAGCTTGTGTGTTTAGGTCTTGCTTATGTATTAAGATTTCAAATCCAAGTTGTGGAAGAGATTCTCCATCAATTGTGTCTTGCATTTACAATATCCATTGTATGGTTGTAAAGCCTCATGCTCTACGACATCATTTGAGTGTTTTTGAGAGGTTTGGATGTTTTGTGAGTTTTTGTAACCCTGTTGTAATCTTCTCTTTTGAAAAACTAAAGATAGCTAATTTTTTTGTTTTCTAGCATACAAGTTATCTTTTTCATAATATCTGGATTTAGTGTTGGAAGGTGATTTAATATTGGAGTGAACCTACTCCATGGACACACAATTGTGAGGATTCATTTAATAAGTTGAAGGAATTATAAACAAATGCCTTAATATTAGTAATGTTAGATTAAATAAATTCATATGTTATATACACTAATGTTTTTGAAGAAGGATTGCAATGTGTTAAAGAAAAAAGAAAGGTTATGGGTCTCGTCAACTAAAGCCTTAATAGAGGAATTGTTCTTTTTATGATTTAGAGCTTGCACTAGTTGTTTGTGCGTTAATTGATTATTATAAATGCATGTCTAGTTGATGATTAAATGAATAAACATTTGAAAGTGTTAAATATAGGATCCACAACATTCACATGATTTTATGATAAGATTAACTAAATAAAGATGTTATGAAGCAAGAGATCTGGAATTAACTAAAAGTCAAATTTATTTACCCCATAGTTAATAGTGAATAGGTCAATTCACTAGTGGTGCTACCTAAGAAGTGGGATAAGTGGCATGTTCATATCAACTTTATTTAATGGAGGGTGTTGGAACCCAAAATAAGTGAAACATAGATACACTCAAAGATTAATAGAAGTTTATAACTCAATGCTACCTAGTAGAATGGAACTTGTGATCAAGGGTTACTAGGCCAAGACCCATACCACTAGGCCAACACCTTATTATTAATATCAACTTTAGACTACTTCATGCCATTACATGGAAATATTACTTTCGATGTGAATCAAGTTGTAGATACCACCTCAAGCTATGTATAATATAATCTCTTGAACTACTCTAATGAATGTAATCAAATCCAATGCAATTTTAAAGTTTAACTTAGAATCAATTTACAAGTCCTTGGATGACATTAACATATCACAGGATGCACTAGCTTATGTAATGTTCTAGCAACCTTTCGAATATTAATGACAAATGTTTTTTAGAAACAAATTGGAGAAGGTATATAAGTCTTCATGGATGATTTATTTACATATAAATTTGATTTCTAATTGACCTTAAGCAAATTAGATCAAGTTTTAAGATCATGCATAAAGATTAATTTAAAGTTGTGTTGACATAATAGTTATTTCACAGTGAAGGAATGAATGATACTTGTTCACAAGAGATATTAGTCTAGGATAAAAACAAATATTGACAAATTTTAAGTGATCTTGAAAAGTATGTCGATTTGTCAAATTATGAAGGATGTCAAATTATTCCTTAAATATAGAACAATGACTTGTAAGACTAACAAAAAAAATGCATCATTCATTTGAATAGAAGAATGATAACAATTTTTTCAATTGTTTAGATAAGATATTGATTGAGAAACTAGCACTATAGGAATTTTATTTGTCTAGATCATTTTATATTATGATAAATGTATTCAATTATGCTTAAGAAGTAGTCTTAACGCTATTTGATGACAAAAAGTGATCTTAGTACATATACTATGCAAGCAATAGTTTTGTAACAATATAAATGAATTATACCACTATCAAGAAAAAACTTAGACCATTATGTTTGCATTGAAAAGGCTTAGACATTATGTTCTTAGGTATGAGGTATTTGAATATATGAATCTTAGTAGTGCAATATGATTCCTAATTAATAACCCACTAACCCAATTATTAGTCTACACATTATCTATTGGCTTGTGATACTTCAAGAATTTAGCATAACTATGACAAACAAAAAGAAGATTTGAGAAAGTTTTGCTATATTATTTGTTAAGGTTGTGCATGGACTACCAAGATAAAATAAATTTGTTTGATCAATTTCCAAATGAGATTCTATTCATGAAAAATGTGGTAACACAAGAACAAGTCAAACACCCATGGTTTGCATATAGAATGAGTTAGTTCATTGCATATAAAAAAACTGAGATAGATAGTCCTAAGATAATTATTTTTAAACTCAATAAGTTAGTCCTAAGATAATAAATGAAAGATTATGTCTAATCATGACCACTTATATTGTTTGCTATTGATTTTTTTTTTCATAATATTTTAAGCATGGTGTGAATTTTTTTTCCTTTACATCATTATAATAGTACTTTTAAAGCCTACACCTTTAATTTTACTTAGGATTAGAAGTTTTTTACCCTCATTGTTAATCACCATTTCAATTTAATTTCATGTTTTCTTATAATTTTCCTTTGCTCATCAATGATTAGGTTCTTCCAACATATAATGAGTTAGCTCTTCCAACATGTAATGAGCAGCAATACATAGAAATGAAACTATGCAACTGTCCTTGAAAAAAATTTCATGTTCATTTGTATGAGACATTTAAATGACTATGGTTACAAACTCTTACTTGCACTGCCTTACCATAGGTTACGGCTAACAACCAACATACGACGGGTAGAGAAGACAAGACGTTACTAGTGTGGAAGTCAACCATGCAGATGAGCACGAGCACTATGCAACTGTCCTTGAAAAAAATTTCTAATTCATTTGCATGAAACATTTAAATGACTACGGTTACAAACTCTTATTTGCCTTGCTTAACCATAAGTTACGGCTAACAACCAGCATACGACGGGTAGAGAAGACGTTACTAGTGTGGAAGTCAACCATGTGGCCGAGCACGAGCACGGAAAATCCTGAAATGTGAAAAATAATGCCAACCAAGAACGTTTCTAAGGATCAACCAATTACATAGTACGATTGGCCATGTGGCAGCAGACCATCGTGCGAAAATAGAGCTTGACTACCAAAAATTAAGATAGCGGTCCCATGTAACGGTAAAATACAAATTTCCTCTTTCTAATGATCATCATCATTTCATTTCCGTCTCAGAAGGAAACATGTATCACATCAGTTCCTGCGCATCCAACGTTGCTTTACGTTACCTGTGCATATCAAATGTGTCTCCTAAAACTTAAATTTCATTTTCTCATCAACAATTTCATTTCTGCTCGACTGTCTGGTCCACGCAATGGATCGCATAATCCGCTATCTTAATTTTTGTCAAGCTCTATTTTTAAAGTCATTCTATGTAATTGGTTGGTCCTTACATGTGCTTTGGCATTTTTTTTTTCAAATTTTAGGATTTTCCGTGCTCGTGCTCGTCCACATGGTTGACTTCCACACTAGTAACGTCTTCTCTACCC
>MNCI01007215.1:1182205-1207011 GCA_015680685.1 Gnetum montanum
AGAAAATTAAGATTAGTAGAAGTAATGTTCAAGAATCCGAATATGGCATCCTCTTGAGATAGCTTGTATGATGGAAAAGCTTTAGAAGCCCACTGCCACACATGTTGAGCAAAGGGACATTACCAAAATACATGGACAAAGTCATCTTGTCCACCACATAGAGGGAACTTGGGATTAGGAATCCCCATATATTCTAGACGTTTTCCAATAGGTAGACCATTGGTGGAGAAGACACCAAAGGAACTGCTTAATTTTGGGGAGGGTCGGAAGTTTCCAAATAAGTTGGAAGAGAGGGATCCAAAATGTTTTTGACTCTTGTTTGTGCTAATACTTATTGCAACGTTGAATGACTTCAAATGGGTCATGCATGAGATGAAAGGGGATAGATGGCTGATAGGGCAAGATTTTAACCCCATTAAGCCATTGAAGGCCATGAAAAAGGCTTTGCACTGTAACATCCAGATGCCAGTGACCATGGAGAAAAGAGTAAATCTGAACTAGGCAATGGTTCATTGCAGCCGACTCCCCATACAAAGTGTTAAACTCGACCCCTAAAATTCAACGACTAGCCAGCCTAAGACAATTTAAGGAAATGACACCCTTTCGATACCATGAGGTAGCCACCTTAGCATTTGTGATAGCAAGGGGAGTGGGCGACAGAGGTAACCACCATGGACACACTTTAGAGAGGATAGTTGGGTTGATTTTAATGTTAGTCCAGTCAATGTGAGTGTGTAGAATTTGCCAGGCCCTCCAAATGCTTTTGAAAACATGAGATCTGGGAAGAATGATAGTGAGGGGGGAAAGGATCCAATTGACGAAATGGATGCCTTTCTAGAAGGGCTTATTTTTAGGAAATGCTTGATGAAGCCTTAATTGGAGGAGGGTCCCTATAATATTTGAGGCATCTAAATGTTGTACCAACCACTTAGCAACCAGGGTAATTCCTTGCTTATAGGAGTTCAAAAGGCCTAAGCCACCCTTATTCTTGGGGAGAGTAACAATAGTCCAAGCGACACGATGAAAGCCTTTTTGAGAGTCCTTGGAGGACCACATAAAGTCACGGAATAACCGTTCTAGCTTCTGGTAGGCAGCTTGGGAGGGGGCCCAACACGAAGAGTAATACACATGGGTGGACGCGCATATGGACTTACAAACAAGGTATTTACCCGCAAGTGTGAGGGGTTTAGTTTTCCATTTGTCGAGTTTCTTTTGAATTCGATGAATAACTTGCTCCCAAAGGATAGATGTTGAGCCTCTAAAGCGGAAAGGGATTCCCAGAATCTTAACGATGTCTTGATCTTGAAGCTGCTTCCACTTATAGTGGGTCACATGGTTGTAATTGCCCTTAAAGCTATAAACAGAGGATTTATTCCAATTAATTATGGAACCTGAGAGTGTGCAATATTGCTCCACCCTTGATAAGAGGCGGTGCAAATTGGTGGCTGTGTTTTGAACTAGAAAAAAGGAGTCATCGGCAAAGTGCATATTGAGAAGCTGTTGTTGAGAGGAGGAAAGGCTAACCCCAGTGAGAACTTTAGTTTTAATGTCCAGGTTAATTTGATGACAAAGAAAGTCTGATGCAATGATAAAGAGATAGGGGGCGAGAGGACAACCTTGGCGCACAGACCTATGTATTGGAAAGGGAGAGGTAATGCCGAAGGTAGTGGCAATTCTTGCAGTAGCATCTGAGAATAAGCATTTCACCATATGCAAGAACTTGGGTCCAAAACCCAGTTTGGTCATAGTCTGCAAGATAAAATCCCACTTAATGTTGTCATAAGCCTTGGCATAATCTAGTTTCACTAGGAGAATATCTTGTCCATCATCCTCAGCCCACTTGAGACCTTCCCACGCCGCTACCACATTGTCTAAAATATATCTACCAGGAACAAATCCTGTTTGCTGAGGGGATATGATCTGACCGAGAATTTTTTTCAGCCGTAAGGCAAGGCACTTCGCCCAAATTTTATACACTACATTGAGAAGAGTTATGGGACGCCAATTGGAGATATCGGTTAGATCCCCAGACTTGGGGAGGAGACGAATTACCCCTTGATTTAGATTGGGCCCAAGGGAACCAGTTAAGAGAGCCTCGTTAATGACCTGCAAAAGATCCTTGCCAACCAAATCCCAATGATTTTGAAAAAATTCTACTGGAAACCCATCATAACCAGGAGCCTTTCCTCGACTTAACTTGGAACAAGCCTCCTGTAGCTCCGCTAGAGTGATATCAGCGTCAAGGCTTTGTAGCATAGTGGGATTAATAAGGTGAGGATAATCAAGGGTGGCAGCCTTGAATGAAGAGATGTCCATTGGGCTAGCTGCAAAAAGGGTTTCGTAGTGGTTCTTAAGAAAAGATAGGATACTATTGTGGTCAGTAATGGTGGTACCATCACATGAGATTTTGTCAATAGCATGCAAAGGGGAAGTAGCATTAAGATATTTAAAAAATTCCTTACAATGTTTGTCTTGAATATTTAACCAAGTGAGCCGACTTTTAGTTAAGGCACTTTGTGCTCGGTACACTTCCCAATGTTGGAAGGCAACGCGTGCTCTAGCTAGCTCCTCGTGAACTAGAGTATTGAAGGGATCTTGAGCTAGTTTATTAGTGAGATGCTCAATAGTGAGGTGAATTTTGTTGTATTCATGTTTGGCTTGAGCAGCCATGGTCTTACCATATGAACAAGCAAAGTTTCGCACTCGACATGAAGCACGATGCCACCAATTAATCCAACCCACCTGATTTAGGGGCCTAGGTTCAGCATTCCAAAGGTTGGATAGAAGAAGTTGGGTAGTTAAGGAAGAAAAAAAGTTATTGTGTAGTCTGAAAGATGAAATTTTTGTCGGTCAGGGCTACCATGAATCTTGATAGATATGGAGATAGGAAGATGGTCGGATAAGGTGGCATGATGATGAACTGTAGTGGCAGAGAAAGCTTGCCAAATGGAATGGGTGGAGAAATAGAACCTATCTAACCTGCTGTAGATGCAAGCCTGCCCAAGATAGAGATTGTTCCAAGTAAATCTATGGAGGGGAACGCACGTGGAGTTGTTTGCCCCATCTGAGAGGTAAAATCTTTTTTTAAATGCAGACCAGGCCTGATATTCGAGATTAGGCAGTTGAAGAAATGCCCCTCCGAGCTTATCTTGAGGGAATTCTACCATATTAAAATCTCCTCCGAATATCCAAGGCATTGGGGGGAGAGAAGTTGCAAGTTCATGCCAAAGGAGAGCCTGTTCTATGGAGTCATTTGGGGCATATATCGAGCAAATGCCAAAAGGGCCATGCCGGGATGAGAAGGTGGCCTAGGAAACTCTATGCCTAGAATCAAAACCACTTTGAAGGATTTTAGTTTTCCAGTGGGGTGAGAGGAGAATGGTTGCACCTCCTTTCCCACTTGCATGGGATGTCGCTAGGAGTGAGGAGTGAGGAAGAAACCAGTGGGCAGAATAGGATAAAAGGTCAGCTAAGATCTTAATTTCTTGAAGGAGAATGAAATCAAAAGCCAAATTAAGACTAGATATAAAGTTGCTTGCTCGCTTCCATCGAAGTTGCCTGCTCGCTTCCGTCGAAGTTGCCTGAACGTTTCAAGAAAGGAGATTCATGGGGAAAAAAGGGGTAGTTTGGATGGGAGGTCAACGAAAGGTTTGGGAGTTGAAGTATCAGTTTCCTTTGTTCCTGACAGGAGGGCAAAGAAGTTATTGGTGGGGACAAGGGCCATGGAAGTGTCCAGTGAAGAAGAGTTGGAGGGAGAAGTAGAACGAAAGGAAGCTTTGACTCGTTTCCTTCCACTGGCCACCACGAACTCATGCTTCGAGAATGAGTTCTTGACAACATTTGAAGGGATGACCTAGGTGGAGGTGTGAGTACATGACTGTTGTTTCTGTAGCTTGGAGAGGCTAGAATGAGAGGAGGATTTAGGAGTTGTTGGGGGAGGAGATCCGAATTTAAAGGATACTGAGGGTGGGCCTACTGGTGGTGTGATTGGTGAATGAGTCTTCTGAGATGCTATAGGTTGTTTCTTCCTGGCTAGGATAGGACATGCCGAGATATGATGCTTGGCCCTATGACAATAACTACACAAGTTTGGAAGGTAAAAATAGTCCACTTTTTGGGTGAAGAGTTTTCCACCAGAAGCAAGGGTTAATGAGGTCTTCCAAAGGGCTATATCCAGTTCAATACAATAATGGTGAATTTGAGTTCCATTGATCACCATACAATGATTGAAAATAATAGGGCCTAGGGTGCTAACAATGTCCCTCTCAACAGATGAGAAAATGAGTGGAAGATTGGGCAGTTCTATGTAATAAGGAATTATATTAAAAGTCGAGTCATTGACATTAAAGTCAAAAATCCAGGTGCATGTGATTAGGGTTGCATTTCTTGTTGGAAAATTTTTNAGTGCATGTGATTAGGGTTGCATTTCTTGTTGGAAAATTTTTTTGAGAGAGAGCCTTTTTGACCTGTGAAGCATCAGATAATTCTACCAAAATGAAATGACGAGCGTAGTAATGAGCATGAGAAACCTGAATGCCATGGGGCTGAAGGAGGCTATGGACTTGAGTGTTTAAACTTGGGGACCTTGGTAAAAACCCCACAATTTGAAAAAATAGAAAATGAGATGTGAAATCCTTAGAAACTGCTTCAAAAATATCATCTGGTAAAAGAAAATCAATTTGAGGTGAGGTAGATGAACTTCCCTGAGGAAATGCAGAAGCTGATGAATCCATCATTGTGGCTTGCCCACGCCTAGGCCGTGCACTTTCCTGACACCGTTCTACAACCTTGACTACAGGAAAACCCTCACCACCAGTTTGCGTGTCCACCCACCACGGGCAAGGTCCGGGACATCATGGCAGAATGAAAAAAATGGCCAAGAAAAACAAAAATCGCGATAGGGTTAGCCGGTAACGTTAAAGCTGCCCTGCTCCCCACCAACCACTGGGCAAGCGATGGTGCCGCTAACACTGGGCGAGCGATGGCGACAGCGGCACCACAGGAGAAGGAGCGCAGGAGGGCTCAGCAGCGTAGTGGCGTCCAATGGAAGAAAAGAGCACCAATGGTTATTTTTCTGTAAGCCGAGACAGTGGCAAGTACGAATTTGTAACCGTAGTCCTTTAGCTATCTCGTACAAATGAATTAGAAATTTTTGGAAAAAAGAAATTTTTTTAAGGACACTTACATAGTTTCATTTCTATGTATTGCTGCTCAGTACATGTTGGAAGAGCTAACTCATTATATGTTGGAAGAACCTAACCTAATCATTGATGAGCAATAGAAAATTATAAGAAAACATGAAATTAAATTGAAATGGTGATTAACAATGAGGGAAAAAAATTCTAATCTTAAGTAAAATTAAAGGCATAGGCTTTAAAAGTATCATTATAATGATGTAAAGGAAAAAAATTCATACCATGCTTAAAATATTATGAAAAAAAATCAATAGCAAACAATATAAGTGGTCATGATTAGACTTAGTCTTTCATTTATTATCTTATGACTAACTTATTGAGTTTAAAAATAATTATCTTAGGACTATCTATCTCAGTTTTTTATATGCAATGAACTAACTCATTCTATATGCAAACCATGGGTGTTTGACTTGTTCTTGTGTTACCACATTTTTCATGAATAGAATTTCATCTGGAAATTGATCAAAAAAATTTATTTTATCTTGGTAGTCCATGCACAACCTTAAGAAATAATATAGCAAAACTTTCGCAAATCTTCTTTTTGTTTGTCATAGTTATGCTAAAGTCTTGAAGTATCACAAGCCAATAGATAATGTTTAGATTAATTAGGAATCATATTGCACTACTAAGATTCATATATTCAGATACCTCATACCTAAGAACATAATGTCTAAACCTTTTCAATGCAAACATAATGGTCTAAGTTTTTCCTTGATAGTGGTATAATTCATTTATGTTCTTACAATACTATTGTTTGCATAGTAGATGTACTAGGATCTCTTTTCATTATCAAATAGTGTTAAGACTACTTAGAAAAATGAAATTCCTATAGCACTAGTTTTTCAATCAACATCTTATTTAAGCAATTTAAAAAGCTGTTACCATTCTTCTATTCAAATGAATGATGCATTTTTTTGTTACTCTTACAAGTCATTGTTCTATATTCAAGGAATAATTTGACATCCTTCATAATTTGAGAAATCGATGTAGTTTTCAAAATCACTTAAAATTTTTCAATATTTGTTTTTATCCTAGACTAATATCTCTTGTGAACAAGTATCATTCATTCCTTCACTGTGAAATAACTATTATGTCAATGCAAATTTAAATTAATCTTTATGCATGATCTTAAAACTTGATCTAATTTGCTTAAGGTCAATTAGAAATCAAATTTATATGTAAAGAAATCATCCATGAAGACTTATATACCTTCTCCAATTTGTTTCTAAAAAATAATTGTTCTTAATATTTGGAAGGTTACTAAAACATTACATAAGCTAGTGCATCCTATGATGTGTTAATGTCATCTAAGGACTTGTGAATTGATTTTAAGTTAAACTTTAAAATTGCATTGGATTTGATTACATTCATTATAGTAGTTTAAGAGATTATATTATACATAGCTTGAGGTGTGATGAGCATTAAGGTACCCCTACACCCAACCATACGAATCACAAGCATTCATACACAATTTGGTTGAATTCTGTGGATGGGACTAGTTGTGCATCTAGACCATTATGTCTTGATCACTGATGAGTGGTGAGGTACCCCTATGCCCAATCATATGAATCATAAAGCATTCACATGCAATCCGGTTAATTCTATAGACTTTATCATGTTTGATGCACTAGTCCTTTAGGAAGTGAATCTAGCCTTAAGGTTAATTGTTGTCTTCCCAATTACGCTTGTGATATTTGCTGGTGTGGTTAAGTGTAACTGAGGCATCTGATTTTTATCATTTTGTGTTTTATAGTTTAGTGATCAAAATGTGGATAAAATAAATTTAATTAACTAAACTAAACTAACTAATCAACTAGCATTTAACTATTCCTAACATAAGCATCTGACCCCGCTTTTCATCCACATCTTGAACCCACGTATTTGCTGCTGGGTGACCAAGCACTATGCTACTAGGCATACCAAGCAATAACACTGCAGGGATTACCAAGCGAATATGTGTTATGCTCAAAGCAATTGTACTTATGTGTGTAATCTATCTTTCTTAATTGCTTCATTAACTCAATTACTAGAAACATTTAATAAATAGTTGAAAACATTAAATGCATAAATGAAATAGCTAATCTATCCAAAGTGTTGCAAGGTTTATTAGAAAGCTCATCTTTATTGCTGCACACACTATTGTGCTTAGGTACAATAATGCTTGAATAAAGATCCATACACTTAATGACTCTTGCTATGGGCACTCTGGGAAAAATTCTAACTTTCAAATGGAAAAACTACAAGAGCTTCACTACAGCTACAATCTCTAATTACCATAAATGTAGTTGCAAACGTGTATTTATAGGTGAAAACCAACACTGCATCGATGAGGCCTTGTCAATGCATGGTAAGATGCATCGATAGGGCCTAGTTGATGAGGCTGCATCAACGAGGCCTCATCAATGTACCTAATTAAATGCAACTTATCATACCTCCATGATTGAATAAAAACTTGTCCTTGAGTTATTTTACAGAATTGGGAAGGTATGGGATTATTGATTGACTTTTTTTCAAATAAAACAAACTAATTGACTTGACAAAAAATGGAGTGCCCGGGTGTACAGATCCATACATTACAAAAAATGAAGGTGTTTAGGACACAAAATTGAACACCATGGCTCAACTCTTCAAAATTGGATAGCACACTCCTTGATGGTGTGAAGCTTGTTGGAGAAAATTAGATAGTCCCAAGTGGTGGTGGCTCCTAAGGCTTTGAGGGAAATTCACTAGCTTCACACATGGGTAGTGGTTGAGGTGGCTGTGGCTGTTCTACTATTGTTGCAACTTCAGGCGAGAGGTGAAAATCATCCAATAGTGCTTTCAATTTCTCCTCCTTACTCTTGGGATCATGCACCATCTATGCAACTTCCCCAATGTGGGTTGGAACAAGCACATCCCAAGAACACGGAATTGCTGAAAATAACTCCTTTGCATCAACAAACTAGGCAGCAAACTATTTGAATTCAATGTCAAATATCTTGATTGTGTCTTTAAGCTCCTAGTAGTCATTCATCCATCTAGCTAGGTTCTCAGTGATTGATCATTGGTCTCTAAATTGTGCTATGAGAACTTTGAGTTTAGTGTTCATAGTCTCAAGCTTTTGCTTGGCGTCCTTGTGGTGCTTGAACTCTACCTCATATAACAAATAAAAGCTATCCACTTGCTATTCTAATTCTGATCCAATAGTTAGAATTTCCAGGTTTGCATATTAAAGATTGGAAAACTCCATATACTTTGTCATCTCTTTGATTTACAACTCCTTCAAGCAGATTTCCACTTTGTTGTAGGCATCGATCCCATCAATGATGGGTTGCCATATTTCTCTTCCTTATTGGATTTTCTAGAGGGCTTCATTCAATTTTAACTTTTTCATCTAATTTTTTTTCATTCACTTCTTTCTGCAGGGCAACCTAGTCCCTATAGTGGTTCTTCACTTTCTCAAATTTGAGGGCCTCATTCTTCTAGGCAGCGATTTCGATGGCCAATCTCTGGCACAAGGAACACACTTCCTCCATTGAAAAATTCTAGTTTTTTGTGGCCAATCTTCTTAGTTTAATATTCACCCTAGCAAGCTACTCCTACTGTTGATGAAGAAATTTTTGCATTTGATCCTTCTGAGCATCAACATCTCATAGGTGATAATTTTGTGTGGTCAAGGCTTCATTCTCCTAGTGCACCTATTTCAACTATGGATTGGTTGAAGATGATCATAATTGCCTTCTCCTCAACCTTCTAGAATATTTCTTGAAGCTATTTGAAAGCTTCATCTCTTATCATTGTTGGGCTGAGAATTGCAAGATCCACAAGTTGGGCATTTAGTTCGGTAACCTCTATGACCAAGCGTTGGTTTCTTTCTTGGGCTATTTTGAGTTTCCCCTTCAGGATAATGCATTTACCCCTTGTGTTTAGTAGCTTTGATTGGGTCATAGTGATGTTCTATGGAAGATCAAAGATGTCTAAAGTTAGTTGCTTGGTTCCCACCATTCGTTTTAGTGACTTTTCATGATGGGCTACATCTAAGTTTCCACTAACCATGCTTATGGATGTCTGCACAGCTCAAAGTGTAGATACATCTGGTATAGACATCATGTGTGCATTCAATGCTTTAGCTACATGGTTAGCCACCACTTTAGCTGCTATCTCCTACCCATGGTGCTACATCACCAAGATAGTTGCCTCTTTGCCTTCCTCCAATTGCACTAAGAAAGTGGCAGCATCCCCAAAGATTTCTAGAAATAAATGGTATGGCAATAGCGACACTGTCACCTCTTGAGCATTGGGATCCAAACTCATAGGTAGCTACATTCATTGGGTAGAGAAGATTGGACCACCCCTCTCCATCTAGCTAATTGTTCAAGCCTCCACATTAAGGTGACTCATTGCTAGCGAATACATAGATGGATTTGCCCCACTTATTCCTACTCATTGCTCTTGTTCATTTAAGAGCTATTCTCAGATTTTTCATAGGCATTCCATGATTGTGTGAACCTTTGGTGTTTTTTCCTGAGTAGGTGGTGGTGGTGGCTACTTCTCTTCTTAGGTTGTCACTAGCATTTTGTCTTTCATTATCTCTGACCATAAGGCCAAAGGAACATGCTGGAGGGTATCATTGAAATAGCGAACAATGCTTGCCCTTTTGCAAAGTTTCCTGATGAGGCATGGAAAGGGTAGGATCTTCCTTCCATGTTTGTTTTCTTTGAAGTGCTTCTCAATCTCCAAGTAGATCAGCTGTGGAAGGTTGATGGGAAATTTTTCACTTAGAGGAGTGCATGCTCGGGTGGACAAGGTGGTTACCTTACTTGGCCTCATCGTTGGGTTGAGGTGATAGGCTACAATTTTGAAATAAATTTACTTTGCTGATGTAAGCACACCATACTCCTTACAGTTAACCCCATAGCATCATTGCATCCACTTCCTCTTGGCCTCAAGATTCCTTTTTGTGGATAGTTCTACTAGCTGTGTTCTAGTGTCAAGCAACCCACGTTCTTATGTGATAGCTTCTACCAAGTAGGACACTTGAATGCCCTTAATTTTGAAAACATACCCAAGTCTTTGGCTATTCCAAAAGAGATAGTTCTCTCCCATGTACCATTCCCCAGTAGATGTGATGACTAGCCACATGGGAGAGGCTTGTAGTTGTCTCTTGACATCCTCTAGAAATTTCTCCAAAAATGGCTCAAAGTTGATCTCTTGAAGAATGAATCATTGAATTTCTTGAGACCTAATGATATCAAGACAAGCTTGAGCCAAAGTGACATCAAGCCTTGGTGCGGGTCTAGGCACTTCTCCTCTTTGGAATTATTCTATTAGCACTTCTTCTTCTGGAATCTACCAGATAGATTCCACTTCGAGCTCCTCATGAAGAGGTCCTGTTGCATGGGTTGCTTCTAGTAATTTTTAGCCTTGTTCTTGTTGGCCCCTTCTAGCTCTAGGTCACTTCTCTGGTGGTTATGAGGGTTCTCCTTCCTGTAGGCATTTCTATTTTGGTGACATCTATACTCACAATGAAACCATGGAGTAGCAATCATTGTGTAACCTTAAAGTAATTAGGGTACCTTTATCTCTTAAGGATAGTTACACTTTGGCTAAGTTGTGATTATGGCTAATTTAATTACTCCAATTATTATTTATTTATGTATTATCATTAATAAACGATCTTGGAGGTTGTTGGAAGGGTTAACTATCAAAAAGGTTGATGTTTATATGTTAAAGTTATTAACCCTTTGGGAAGTTAGAAATATTTTCAAAAAAACTTTCATTGAAAACCTTAAGGTTTTTGGTCCCCATTATAAAGATCTTATCTCTGGTAAGTGTAGGGTTGAAAAAAGAGTGATTTAGACAAATATTTGGAAAGTTATGAGCTTTGAAAGGATTTGGGTAGCTTTGAAAAATTGCAAAAACTCCTAGTGTGTTATGAGAAAATGATAAAAAATTCCTAAGTGCTAAGCGATATATATAGCATGTAAGCACTACGTCAACGAGGCCTCATCGATGTAGTCAGTTGCATTGATGAGGCCTCTTGACATAGTATTGACCACTATTGACTGCCATTATCTTTGGTCAAACTTTCAAAATACAAAAAAATTTTGGATGAAATTGGGATTAAATGAAAGCTTAAAGGGCCAAGAACAATATGAAAACATGAGAAGAGGGTGTTGAAGCTTATACATTTGGAAAAATGAAGAAAAAGTAATTTAGTGGATAAATGAAATGAAAGATGAAGGAGAATTGAGTAGGCTACTCAATGGAATATGTGAAAGATAGGATTGTAGCGATGTCAAAGGTAAGGAACCTTAACTAACCAAGCCAAGAAATATGTAAGTGGGTCCTCCCCATAGCAAGTTCATGCCCTTTTTACCCTTTCATAACCTCAACTAAAGAGTTTGTGGGCCCCATAGTCGATTAATGGTCATGAAAAGTTAAGGACCAACCCAAAACAATCTACTTAAGAATCCCAACACATCAAACCAAGACATGGAGCATAACATAGAACCCAAAAATGAAGTGAGTTATGGAAACATGGATGGATGATAGAGAAGGTGGAATGGAGCTCCAAATTGAGGTCATAAGAAGCCCGTTATGGAATCTATGGTTGAAAATGACCCAAGAAGATCCACCCTTAATCTAGACCAAAACTAGCTACTTTCAATGACTTTTCATTACCACTCTAAGACCAATCCACTTACTCGAGACATAAGAGTGCTTCCATAAAATAACCATCATTTCACAAAGAGAAGAAAAGGGAAGTAGGAAGTGAGAGAGAGGGCCTTTGTTAGAGGGGACCTTTAGGCATAGGTGCATGTTGTTCAAGTCCCATAATTGTTGCTTATAGCCCATTTATTTGTCCAAGGGATGTGCTTTGAATTCCCATTAATTTTTATAAAAATGGGAACCACACCATGTGGGGACTTATTTTTATTGAAGGGGTGTGCTTTGAATTCCCATTATTATTTTTGGATGGGAACCACACCATGCAACGATGTTATTTGACTTCCTATTAGTGGGTGATATGGAATGGTAAGAAGTTTGTGAAACACACTCAAGCACTTAAGTAAGTAGAAGAGTATAAAGATTATTGAGTCCCCTTGAAGTCACATCCTTTACAAACCTTTGAATCCTTTTTAATTCTAGAACTACCAAGGTCACTAATTGATTAAAAAGTTTCTTTAATGAAAGGAACCTCAAATTCCTAGAATAAGAAAAATCATAGAGTTTATTGGATGGGTAGATGACGTGGACTCACCACTTGTTCCATGAAAAATAAACCATGTTAAATTCATCAAACATTAGAATTCAAAAATAGAAACCAAACATCAACAATCACAACATTAACCAGAAACCATGACTAGTAAACAACAATAGTGGCACTCTGTCTTATGATAATAAAGCAATTTTATTAGCAAAATAAGAAAATATCACACTTGAATAAAAACAAAAAAAATTAAAACATATAATATATAAGAAAATTTAAAATAGTTAAGAAGGTTCAAAGGTACTAAAGATGGTGTAAAATTAGAAAAATTTGAAAATAAAAAATTTGTGAAATCAATAATTTGTAGAAATAAAAAACGTAAAAAAAAGTAGAAAAACTAAGAAGCCATATGGATGGTTAGCATGGATGGCCATCTCCCCCATGATTGAGTTGGAAGGAGGATATTTGAAAAATAGAATGTGGTTGTCCATTTGTTGAGGTGGTAGTTACACTAGCCTGTCTAGGCTTGAGGAAGGCTTGACTTGTTGAATGTTGACCAATTGCTTTTTATTTGGGCATTTAGGCTTGTAGATTATCATGATCCTAGAAAAAAAGGTTTGATTAATTATATAATATCCCTCCCATAATGTTTGGAATTTTACCTTTTGGGGTACATGTGTAGGGTTCTAGTAGAGGACCTTATCTCCTAGTTGCAATTTTACTTTCCTTATTTTGAGATCATGATGTTGCTTACTGAATACTTTGTTCACCTCATTCAAGGATAGGACCACCAATCAATATTCATCTTGCACATTTAGGGTGATTAATTTTTCTTTTTGTGCTAGAATTAAGTCAAGGTTTAGATCATAGGTTGTTGAGAGTGTACGGAGCTTGGATTTAATTGGAAGCATTAGAAGTTTTCCGTACACTAACTTGTAGGGAGAATAGCCAATAGGAAGTTTCCAAGTTGAACAATAAGCCTAGAGAGCATCATTAAGTTTTGTACTCAAATTCTTCCTATATTTGTTAATGGTCCACGTTAGTATTTTTGTAATCTCTCAGTTAGTTACCTTTGCTTGATCATTAGCTTGGGGATGGTAAGGTGTTATTAATTTATGTTCTACCCTCAAGCATTGCATTGATTTTCTAAAAGTGACACTTGTGAAGTACGTTCCATTGTCAAAAATGAATGAGTGTGGCACCCCAAACCTATTTACAATATGTTGTATTAATCTAGTAGCAGTGGTTGATGTACAATGAGTAATGGCTGCTGCTTCTATCCATTTTGTACAATAGTCAATTATTACTATAATATGCACCTTTCCATTGGACATGGGTGTGATGGAACCCATGAAGTCAGCACCCCATATTTCAAAAGATTCCAGTGGTTGAATCCATTATTGAGGATCTTCCATGTGAGAAGTCATCCCTCCATCTCATTGATAACATTCACAAGACTTGACAAATTGGTGGATGTCCATAAGGATTGTAGGCCAATAGTATCTTGCCATCAAGATTTTTATGTTTGTGCATCTTCTTGCATAGTGGCCCCCAAAAGGACGTTCGTGAGCATTCTAGAGAATGTGCAATTGATCTTCATTAGGAACACAATGAATCAGGCCATTAGCACAAACCTTGTAGAGGTGTCCATTAATTTCCATGAATTTTTTGATCTGATAAAGAAATTGTTGCTTCTTTCTAAAATCCAAGTCTTGTGGCATCTCCTAAGTCAAAAGATAGGTGAGGATTCCATTATACCATGTTTTTTTTATAGGCATTTGTTAGCTCTCCTCCTCTTTATTATCCCATCTTAAGTAAGAGAGGTGGTCAGTGATCACATTCTTAGTTCCTTTTCAATCTACCATCATGAGATCAAATTCCTATAAAATCACAAGCCACAATATGACACAAGGGCTCACCATCAACTTATTCATGAGTAAGTAGATTGCATTGTGGTTTGTATGCATAAATACTTTGTAACCAAGCACATAGAGCCTAAAATTTTCTATAGCATACACCACTACCATTAATTCTTTCTTCATGGTGGTGTAATTTAACTATGCTCCCACAATTCTTTGACTCACATAGTGGATGTACTATGGACATTTCTTATTGTTCATATGCTTGAGTACTACTTCCAAGGCATAATTAGATGCATCCATCATGATATGGAAGGGTTTGGACTAGTCTAGTGCTTGTAGGATTGGTGTTTCTATGAGTTTGTCCTTTAATTGTTGGAATGTGTGTTCACATTCCTTGGTCTAGAGGAAAAGTGCATCTTTATTTGTAAGCTCTACCAATGGCTTTGCAATTTTAGAGAAATTCTCTATGAATCATTGGTAGTAGCCAGTGTCTCCAAAGAATGATCAAATATCTTTTACGATCTTTGGTTGGTGTGTTATTCCTTGGATGACCCTTATTTTTTCTAGGTCTACCTCAATCCTTTTTTGCAAAATTCAATGTCCTAGCACAATGCCTTCTTGGATCATATGATGTCTCTTTTGCCAGTTGAGCCATAGGTTTATCTCTACACATCTCCTTAGTAATTGCTCAAGTTGGTTCAAGGCTTGTTCAAAGGTAGCTCCATAGGTGGAAAAGTCATCCATGAAGGCTTCAATAACACTACCAATCTCCTATTGAAAGATATGAAGGACCAAGTATTGAAATGTTACAGGGTCATTACATAGACCAAATGACATCTTGTAATATGAAAAAGTCCCCCAAGGACTTGTGAATGTTGTCTTGGCCTAATATTTTGGTGCAATTTGGATTTGGTTATAGTCACTATAATCATCCAAGAAGTTATAATAATAATGCCTAGATATGGTGTCTAATACTTGATCTATAAATGACAAAGGAAAGTGATTTTTAAATGTTACCATATTCAATAGCCTAAAGTTGATGTAGATCCACCATTTGCCATCCTTCTTCGGTACAATTATGAGTGAACTAACCCACTAACTATCTACAAATGGATAGATGAACCCCACCTTGAGGAGTTACTCTATCTCCTCCATGATGATTTTCTTTAATTTGAGATTCATTTGCATTTGTGGCTAGCTTCTAGGCTTCATGTTGAGGTTAGTGTACATGTAATGCTGGCATATCCTTGGGTCGATTCTTGTTAGTTCTGGATATGATTAAGAAAAGGCTATTGATCATTTGTTCACCACTTTTAACAACTTTTTTTAGGAGCAAGTTTGGCATTAATTATGATCAATTTACCATTCTTTAAAAATGCATACTCCATATTGATTGGTAAAGTTTTTAGCTCTAAGGGCTCTTGCTTAAAGTGATTAGGGATTTCCAACTCTTCCCAACAAGTATCATCATCTTCATTAGAGAGTTGGAAATGAACTTGTTCAATTTTGTTCATGCCTTCAACATAAGCACATGTTAAGCTCTCAGCTATTTCCATGCATAATGTGCTGCTATTTCAATTCGCTATCAGCCACCAGGTGCCCTTTCGTTTTGTGGCTACTACGTATAGACGCATTTGAATATTGATCTCTTGTGCACACTAATTACATGCCTTAATGTATGTGCTCTTGATGGACCAAATATTTTGCATAAAATTTCACCCATTATTGTTGTATGCAATTCATGGAATACACTTCTTCTCAATCTTACTTAGTTCATTTCCTTGGATATTTCTAAAGATAAGTCCCTTATGCCCATATGTGCATTGACGTGCTTAACCAAGCCCTTCTCATAATGATGGGGAAGTTACTTTTATAGTTGTTCACCTTGATCTCCAGAAAATTAGTAGGATAGGACCACCCAAAAACTATTGTTACAATGTCCTCTACTAATCCTAGAGGAATAGTAATTGATTAATCTGCTAATTGTAGATGAATGTTGCTCTTCTTGAGAGGTGGCAGGTTTTAGGCCTTGTACATATCATGGGAGATGAGATTAACTCTAGAACCAGAGTTAAGAAGAGCCTTGCATAGCTCATGTCTAGCCATTTATAGATAAATTAGTGGACTTCCTAGATCAAATCTTTTCAAAGGAAGATTACCAACCTTGATTTAGTTAGAAACAACATGAGTTAACATTAAAGTACAAGTCCTAGGTGACACTTGGTTTGAAAGGCACTCGAAGGTGTTTGATGTAGAGGATGAACGTGGTTGAGATGTAGGACAATAAGCTAGACTAGATTGTGAGGGTTTAAGAGGATTGTAGGGTCGAAAGAAGGGTCTTTTCCTGGATCGATTGTTTAGTTGAAAAATGGGTTGTGAGTGTACAGCCCTCGTAGCATTTCATTGTTGTAGCTATGGAGAAATCTTATCTTGCAAGGATGGAGCAAGAGGTAACTAGGTTGAAGGCGAAGATGTATGTGTAGAGAAATGTAGAGGATGGTATGGATACGAACATGGGTTTTCCCCTCGAGTATATGATGAATGTGTTTGGTGGTACTCTGGAGGGTAATAGTAATGCTGGAATGATGCATAACTTACAAACCTTCTAGGGGAGATGGGCTATTGAACATAGTACTTGTATGGATTTGGTTACCTATAAGGGTATTGCTACCTTGGTAGTGGCATTCCCCATGATTGTGGTTGGCACCACTGTTGGTATTGTTCATAAGGTTGTGGAGGAGTTCCACTTGGGTAGTAAGCTTGTTGCTATTGGTTGAATTACCTTGGACTACTTTGAGGGTAAGGTAATCATCTTGGAGCTTGCCTATGTGCTAGGTGAGAATTTAATGTGTACACTCTAGACTCTTATAAATGTCACACCACAAGGAAACATCCCTTTGTATTTTTGTATTGATAGATGCCACATTTAGTTTCATCATTAGAGTCAGACTCCACAACTTCCTTTACTGTAGTAGCTTTGCCCTTACCTCCTTGGTAGGCATGTTTGGCTTCTTTTTATCTCTTGTGATTATGATCATTATTTTTCTCTCTAGATTCCTAAACAACCTTCAAAGAAGTTTGAAATTTTTCATTCAAAAAGTCCCATAACTTGTCAACCTTGGTTGAAATGTCAGAAATAGATCTTTGGATGGGTAAGGTCTTTCTGTTCACCACTTCATTGAGTGGTGACTTCTTCTCGTCACAAAATCAGACCTCTCATTTTCTAATGGAAGGGTCCTTGTTATACTCTTTAGCACTTTCCCTTTTTTGTAGCCCACCTTATTCTTTTGCTACTTGCTCAGTTAGCCTTTGGATTTGATGAGGTCTTAGTTCATACAATCTTCCTTGGCCATACACCCCAAGGTTTCTTATTTCTGCTCTGAGCCCATGTATGATGTGGCAAAGTTTCTTCCTCTGAGAATAACCATGGCTAGGGAATTGGTGTAAGAGTGAATAGTATCTACCCATGGTTGCATCCAAGGGTTCATGTGTTCCCTATTTATAGCTTTGGATTTTCCTTCTTAGATTAGACACTTTAGAGTACATATAGTATTTATCATTGAATAGCTCTAACATGGCACTCCATTGATGAATAGATTCTGGTTTCAAAGGCTGGTACCAACTTTCAACTTCTTTGTTGTGCATCCTAGTAAATAGTTTAAGTTTTTGTCATTTATTCTCTATGTTTTGTAAAGCACAGGCATCATGAAAAGCTTGTAGGTGCATTTGTTGATCAAAGTTGTATCCCCCCTCAAATCTTGAGATATTTTTCATGTTTAGGCACTTGATCTGACTATCCTTCATATGCCTGGTTGGAATTTTAACTACCCCCACAATGTTAAGCATACTTTGAGTTGCCAATAGAGGTTCATCATCATCATTGCATTGAGGATGCTGATGATGGTTTTTGCCACCCCTTCAGTTTTAATGGCCTTCATGATCATTGTTGTCTTACTAATCACCTTCATCATAGTTGTTTCAGTGGTAGCTTCATTAAGAATCATTAGATGAAGAGGAATGTTTAGAATCAGATGAAAAGGATGAAAAGGAAGGTGGACTGCCACTACCACTACAATGTCCACCACCATTCGTATGCTTATTACAATCACCATCCTTAGATCCCTTGCTATTGTGGTGCTTTCTTGAGTCCCTACCTTGACTATCACTTCTTCCTAAACCTATTTTATGGATAGTGGATCACAGGTTTAGGTTCACACCCTCACCATATATAACAGGGGGTGGAGAATCTTCATGTTGAGAATCTCTAGTAAGAGGATCCTTAGTGTTATCTTGATTTACTAGGAACAAGGGATTGGTGTAATGTATTCTCTTTATAGCTTCATGGAGTTTCTCCTATTGTTGATCTCACTTGCATTGTGTTTTAGTGAGATAGTAGTTTTGAGTGTCATATCCATCCATAGGTATTCTTTGTGAAGATATGCTATGCCCAAATTCTTAAGGGTTTTGAACAACATCTCAGGCATAGATTGATTAGGAGGCAAGATAAATTTGCCCTCCATTTCACGCCATCATAGCTGTTCATCCTAATGTAGGATGAAGACGAAGTTTGGTACAAACTCATCTAGATTACTATATACCACTTTACATTCTTGTGGGACTAGTGGTTTGGTATCTTTGTGTGTGTAAGAAGAAGAAGACATTTTGCAAAACAAAATAAAATTATCAGTGTGCTTTNGGTGGTTTGGTATCTTTGTGTGTGTAAGAAGAAGAAGACATTTTACAAAACAAAATAAAATTATCAGTGTGCTTTTATAATTCTATGTATAATGGGAATGATAGTGACCTTGAGGTTTGTACAATGATATTAATGGTATTCACTTAAACCTAAATAGTGGATGTTTCACAAACAAAATTCTTTGACAATGGTGCCAATGATGAGCAGCGAGGTACCCCTACACCCAACCATATAAATCATAAGGAATTCATGTGCAATCCAGTCGAATTTTGTAGACTTTATTGTTTTCAATGCACTAGTCCTTTAGGAAGTGAGTCTAGCCTTAAGGTCAATTATTATCTTCCCAATTACACTTATGACATTTGTTGATATGGTTAAGTGTAACTAAGGCATATGATTTTTATCATTTTGTGTTTTATATTTTAGTGATCAAAATGTGGATAAAAGGAATTTAATTAACTAAACTAAATTAACTAATCAACTAGCATTTAACTATTCCTAACATAAGCATCTAATCCCACTTTCCATACACGTTTTGAACCCACGTATCCATTATTGGATGACCAAGTGCTATGCTACTGGGCGTAAAAAGCAATAATGCTACTGGGATTACCAAGCGAATACATGTTACGTTCGAAGAAATCGTACTTATGTGTGTAATCTATCTTGCTTAATTGCTTCATTAGCTTAATTACTGGAAACATTTAATAAATAATTGAAATCATTAAATGCATAAATGAAATAGCTAATCTATCCAAAGTGCTACAAGGTTTATTAGAAAGCTCATCTTTATTGCCACACACACTATCATGCTTAGGTACAACAATGCTCAAATAAAGATTTGTACACTTAATGACTCTTGCTATGGGCACTTGGGGAAAAATTATAACTTTCAAATGGAAAAACTATAAGAGCTTCGCTACAACTACAATTTCTAATTACCATAAATGCATATGCAAGCATGTATTTATAGTTGAAAACCAACATTGTGTCGACGGGGCCTCATTGATGCATGGTGAGATGCATTGACAAGGCCTCATTGACAAGGCCCAGTTAATGAGGCCTCATTGATGTAGCCAACTGAACATGACTCATCAATTGTTGTTTGTTGTCTTCACACTTGGAATTGTGGTAGCTTAGTCATGTATGGTTTAGTCCAAAGTGAGGCATATGATAACTGATGTTGTTTTACTTTATGCTATTCCCAATGATAATAAAGAAATTAATTAAGTAAGCTAATTACCAATGGAAAGTAAAGTATAAACTAGCCTACATGTAATGAGTATCCATTCCTAACCCTTTGTACATACCTTGGACTTTACATAACTACCATTAGGATTACCAAGTGTATTGTTGCTGCGTGTACCAAATGATAATACTATTGGGTTACCAAGTAGTTACAGTTAAGCGATCACGATTAGTCATACTCATTTCACTTAATAAAAAAAACAATAAAGAATAATAATTTATAACATTAACTAAGGAAAACAACAAGTACATAAGTAATTAAAAATAATAATGAAGTTAAGTGGATGTTGCAATGATGGAAGTAATCTTAATCTTTATTACTAAACATGTAACATGTCCATGTCTATCACACTCAAATAAGGATGTCGTACAATTACTTGACATCACACTATGGGCATGCACTAGAAAACAAACTAACAAAATTTCTCTACTTCTAGTTTCTACCATGAAATCTATATGAATCTATATCCAAATTATGCACTTGAGTGTTGTACTTATAGGCTAGAACTGAAGGGGTGATATCAGATCTGTGACATTGGAGCTTGTGCCCCAATATCAGATACTCGATAATGAGGATTTGATATTGGACATATAATACTGGAGCCTTACAAACAATGACTCATCATACCCCCATGATTGAATGAAAACTCATCCTCAAGTTAAACAAAATGAGGAATGAGTTCTTCACAAAATATTGAGAAGGTATGGGATTATTGACTAACTTAAATAAACACACAAATTGACTCTTCCATGCTACAATGGTGTTTTATAAAAATGTGAAGCTCATGTAGTTTCTAAAGGTAGTGGCTCTTCCATTGGCAGATTCCCTTTGCCATCAAGCCTTTGGAATTTGTAGCAATTTAGCAGTGCCTACAACTTCTCCTCCTCTATTCTTGGGTCATGCATAGTCTAGGATGATGATCCAATATAGGCTAGAACCAGTACATCCCATAGGCATGGTAGTTGTAGGAACATTTGATTCACTTTCACATACCATGTTGCAAACTATCTTTGTTCCTCAAAAGCTTTGGCCTTTTCTCTTAATTCATGATAATCTATTAATCTCTTGGCCAGGTCTAAGGCTACATCTTTGCCTATGGTAGCAAGCCTTAATTATTTCTAATTTTGAGTTTGCCACATGGAGGTTTTTAGAACATCTTTCCTATTTGAAAACTCTTTTTCATATAAGGCATAGGTGGCTACTACTTCTTGTTCCAACTCATTTTTGGGCCAACCTACTATTAACATGGCAAGGTTAGCATAGTGAAGGTTAGCTAATGCTATGTACTCCTTGAAATCTTCAATTTATAGGTCCTGTTCTTCACTTCTGCTTGGTGGAGCAAGGCATAACTATCCAAGATGGACTGCTAGTCATGACATGGAACTGATGCATGCCTTTGCCATCTAGATTTCTTTTTCATTAATCTATTTATACATGCCGATCTAGTCTCGAAAGTTCTCTTTTAGGTTCTCATGCTTCTTGCCATCATTCTGCCATGTGCTTATCTTGATTATAGTCTTTTGGCATATTGCATGCACCTCCTCCATCAGGAGGGGTTGGTTCTCTCTGGCCAATATACTTACATCTTGGTTGACCCTCACTAGTTGCTCCCTTAACTGGTGGATGCTCTCTTCCAAAATGTTTTTCTATTTCTTGATAGAATCAACTTTGCATTATTAGTAGCAAGCTACCTTTTTTCCTCTTGTGTAGTGGTCAATGCCTTTGCATGGACATATGCTTGGGCTTTGATGGTTGAGGCATTTGAAACCACTTTGTCATTTTCTTGCTCAGTAACTTTATTTTGTTCAATCAATTAGCCTAGCTACTCTGTTTAAAATTGTTCCAATTGATTAGGTGCAAGAATTGGGAAGGATTCATTCTTTTAGCTCTTAGGGAAATAAGCTCTTGTCACAATCTGTGCACCTTTTCTTCTACATGCTTTGGCCTAGTCTTTGTAATGACCAATTTTCTTTTTGTGGCAATGAGGCTAGATTGTACTATAGTGATATCACTGGGGATGTCAAAAAGAGTTGTCATAATTTGCCTAGTCTACAGCAACCTGTCAAGCACATCCTCATGGATCGTAAGAGTCATCAAAGTGCTAGCTAACATTTGTGCATCTCTGGTTTTGGTCAAGTTCACTAAGGACATAATAGGCACATTAAAGGATTTTTTAATGTGGTTTGTGATATCTTTTGCTGCACTTGATGCATCTTGGTGCTAAATGATAACAATTATGGCACCTTCTCCTATTTCAAGCACCACTTAAAAAAAAAGATGTAGCCTTTTCAAAGATCTTCTATGACCATTGGGCTTCTCCTCTTGATTGCAAAGAAATCTACCCCCTTTATGGATTAGCAGCAATTGTAGGCTAAATAGAATCATTTATGACTCAAAAAAGGTTAGATTCATCCCTACTTTCCCAACTGAGAGATTCAGTGATTCACTAGAGATGGCTCATTGTGGGCCTATCATCTTGCAATGGTGGTGGTGGAACTTGCAACTTTGGCCATTGCTCTAGTTCCTTCTCTAGTTCTTGTTTTGTCTCCTTTTCTAGTTCTTATTCTTATTCATCACCAAGGCCTTTTCTTAGTGCTTTTGGTTTGAGCAACTCCAAGAGAGAAGCATTTTGGGCCCTCTTGGGAACGTCATTGGTGTAACCTAGGATTCTGACATGTTTGCACAACTTTCTAATTAGGCAAGGGAAGGGAATTGTCAGCTTCCTTGCCTTTCTTTCCTTGAATTACCTTTGAATCTTCATGAAATACAACTTGGCAAAGTTGACATTAGATTTTCCAATCAAGATTGCACTTTCTTTAGTGACATATGTTTATATTCTATTGAGCCCTTTAGTGGAGAAGAGATGGTATATGCCCATTTTGAAATAAATCCTCTCTTCTAGAGTCAACTCACTATATATTTTTTTTCTTTCTTATATGCTTGCTTTAGTCATAGTTTACTGGTTTTTACATTAGACCTTGTAGACAGATGCTCTACCTTGGCCTTCACATTTGATAAGTTTAGAGCATATGTAATGGCCTTGATTGAAAAAAGAAATAAATACTCTACCAATGTTGATGGTGGTGCCTTCTTCCTTATTATGCTAGAATTAGTACATCTCATTGAGCTACCATTCCCCACTTTTAAAGAGTATGTACCATAGAGGTGATGCTTGAAGCTATGTTTTGACTATCTTAGGGACAAATGACATGAATGACCCAAATTTTATTTTGACAATGACCATGGTCAACATGGATTACTCCTAGATGGCTTGGAGACATTATTGGGATAATGTGAGGCATTTTCCTTGCACTTGAGCCTATGGTTCTATAGCCTTCACTTGGATTGACTACCCTATAGAATGAGCCTCTTGATGAATACTAAATGATTGGGCCTCCTATTCTTTGTGCTTGGCTAGTGAGCCTTATTCTCCTAGTTGGCCTTTGCCACCTCTTGGGTGTTTGCTTACACCTTGCAAAGGTCCTTCTTTTCCTCCTCTTTTTGAGGCCATCTACAATCAATCAAGGGTTTTGTGTTACTAAGGTATTTTTCATTTATCATCAATAGGTTTATACCTTACTTATGACCTTAGTTCTATTAAGTTCCTAGCTCATTTGATTGCAAAGTTAGAAAAATTTCAAAAAAAATGCCCAAAAAGTGTTAACTTCTTTTATGACCCTTCATAATTGACTTCTTTTTCCTTATGTATGGCTTATAATGATGTTTATGATTCCTTGGGTGAGATAATTAAAGGTTTTGACATACATATGACTAATTGTTCATTAAGATACTTAAGGGTTTTAACATTATTACCCTTATAATACTTTCTAGGGGATAGAAAATTTTGAAAAATCAATGCAAGCTGTCCACACAAGCACCCTCCCCCAACAAAATTAAATACTCTGGGATCAAATAGGTTCAAAAACCATGAAAATCTAAGTGGTATGGAGCAAGATATTACTTGTGGAAGTTGGATGTGTAGAGCTCTTAGTTGAGAGAGAAAAATTCAAAAACTCCTGATGAGACGCAACATGCATAGTGCTGCGATATCGCGTATGCGATATTGCGGCCGCCGCGATATCGCATCCCATGCGATATCACGTCTTTCCCTACGATATCGCGTACGCGATATCGCAGTCCGCCACCATATCTATAAATAAGAGGTGACACTCCCCTCATTTCCCAATCTTGGCTAGAAGTAGCGAAGCTCTAGCAGTTTGAACACTCCAGAGTTAGATTAATTTCCCATGTGCCCGCAGTAGGAGTCCTAGAGTGAACGACTCTTTATTCGAGCAACTTTGTAACCTAAACACAAGTTGTGTACGGCAATAAAGACGAACTTGATTGGATAAACCTTGCAGTACATGGTTTTATTTCATTGTTATTTATTGATTTCCTAGTGCGCACAAGTACGACTTGATTACAAGCATCTACGGATGTGTACGGCTAATCAAGGAATCGGCTGCTCGTCGCAATGCGTGAGTACGACTTAACTACGAGCATTGTGACTGCTTGGTAACCCAGTAGCGTATTCCAGGATCTGTGCTTGGTAATCCCAGTAGTAGTCCAATGTGTACGGCTAGTTAAGGAATCGGCTGCTCATCGCTAGGCT
>MNCI01007215.1:1211423-1257739 GCA_015680685.1 Gnetum montanum
TAACTTCTTTTCCTTAACATTTTTGCAATTAATTTTATTTTTGTTCATTTCCATCTTGACATCCATTTCACCGATGCCATAGTTGTCCCTTTTTACCTATTTTTCCTACTCCTTTTCTTTCTCCATTCTAACGCTACCGGAGGTTCGCGATTAGTCATGGGGGTACGGGGCCTGATTTTTTGATTTTTCTCAATTTTTCTCCTATGCCCCGGATTTTTTCATTTTTCTTCTTAACCCCTACACCTTCGGTAGTCATCATATACATTTTTCCATCTCCATTTCAGCCATACCACAACCTAGCCAATGAACCTAAACCGAAGTAAGGTATTATTTACTTAATGATTCAATTACCCTTGCTAATATATGATTGTGTTGTGTGTGTAGATGGCAATCATACAACAACGGAATGGATCTGGTGTAAACACTTGGAATGGAGCAGCACTAAAGCAGTTGTGCAAGGAGCAAGATCAATAATCTGCTTACGGATGGACAACAGAAGGCGCAATCTAGGCGTTGGAAGCAACAAGACTCTTCTCTCTTCTTCTTCTATTCTCTTCTCTCTCCTCTTTTCTCTTAGCTACCAAATGTGGCTTGATGTCATTGTAATAAGGTGTTCACCCTTGTTGTCATGAACACCATTTTTTGTCAAGTCTTGTAATAAGGATCCATTCAAATGTCATCCCATTAGTTCCATTCCCCTCAATAATTCCATACCTACCTGATATTATTGTAAGGAACTCGAGGACGAGTTTTCATTCAGTCATGGGGGTATGATGAGACGCGACATGCATAGTGCTGCGATATCGTGGCCACTGCAATATCGTGTCTTTCCCTGCAATATCGCGTACGCGATATCGCGGTCCGCTGCCATATCTATAAATAAGAGGCGGCACTCCCCTCATTTCCCAATCCTGGCTAGAAGTAGTGATGGTCTGGCATTTTGAACACTCCAGAGTTAGATTAATTTCCCATGTGCCCACAGTAGGAGTCCTAGAGTGAACGGCTCTTTATTCAAGCAACTTTGTAACCTAAACATCAGTTGTGTACGGCAATAAAGACGAACTTGATTGGATAAACCTTGCAGTACATGGTTTTATTTCATTGTTATTTATTGCTTTCCTAGTGCGCACGAGTACGACTTGATTACGAGCATCTACGGATGTGTACGTCTAATCAAGGAATCGGCTGCTCGTCGCAACGCGTGAGTACGACTTAACTACGAGCATTGTGACTTCTTGGTAACCCAGTAGCGTATTCCAAGATCTACGCTTGGTAATCCCAGTAGTAGTCCAATGTGTATGGCTAGTTAAGGAATCGGTTGCTCATCGCTAGGCTAGAACGTGTGATAAGTACGACTTGGCTATGAGCATCCACGGGTGTGTACGAGTAGCCAAGGAATCGGCTGCTTATCACACTTAGGCTAAATAGGTGCCTTAGTACGACCACTTCGAGCACTTGCATTACGTATGGTGATCCCAGTAACGATTAGCTTTTGGTAGCCACAGTTGCATAGTTCAGGGTGTGTCCGGTAAGTGGGAACGGATGCTGACGCTAGTTAATTTAGACTTAGGACATTAGTTAGAGTTAGTTAGTTTCTCAACCCTTTCCCTCATAGCTTAGGAGATAAACTGAAAAATACCAAAAAAATCATATACCTCAAACTTGCTTGACCATACACCGTGACACCTACAAGCAAGCCTGGGAAGACAACGAACGATTAACCCCAAGTGTTTCTTGTGGCGTTAAGGCATTTAGTCTGCGGAGTTCGACCGGATCGCATGTACACGCTCGTATTCGTATGGTTGAGTGTAGTGGTACCTCACCACTCATCAACTACCCTAGCTTGAATTAATGATAATGAGTTTTTTGAACTTCATGGGAGTCCTATTTATAGGATTTTATGGATCCAACATTGGATATATGATATTGACTCCCACCCAATAACAGGTACTTGACATCAGGTATATGATATTGACTCCCACTTAATATCGAGGGTCTTGAAATTTCATTCTATGAGGATATTCAACATGGAAAATGAAGTTCTATGATTGGTTGGAATGTTTCATGTAAAATTCAAAGTTTTGGGGTAAGTGGGAATTCATATTTAGGCACCGATAATGTTAGAAGATGGAATTGAAGGCATTAAAAGCTTTGGAAGATGTAAGAAAAGGATATTGGATTCATGGTGTAGAACGGATTACTTATATGATAAGGGAAGGTTTTGAATTAATCATTTATGCACTTAGAAGGTTCAAGATGATGTGGTTGTGTCAGACAAGCATAAGTTACAATAGTTATACAAGTGGATCCTCCCCAAGTAGGCTCTAGCCCTTAATGCCCTTGTATAACCATACCTAAAAATATTGATAGGCACCAAAGGGGTTGAATGCAATGAATACCTATTGAAAAAAACACACATATCAAAACTAACAATTTGAGAAAATAACTCTATGGTACACAAAACCACAAGTTATGATCATACGGATAGTGAGATGAGATGGATTTTTTAAAGGATTGCAGAAATTGGGATGTGAGGTGCCTCACCATAGGCATAATGAATTCTTGTGTGTTATTAATGGTTACAATAATCATTAGCCCTTCTTTTCAAGATTCAAACCAAGTCCAAACCNGTAATCATTAGCCCTTCTTTTCAAGATTCAAACCAAGTCCAAACCACATTCTAGTGACATTGCATTATTTTATATCTTTGATTATAACCATAAGACTACCACCATTGCAAGGAGTAGCATCACTTGGCATTTTTTCAAAGGGAGAAGTTTATTCATGACACTTTTTTTTATTTTTGAGAAGCCACCAACCTTCAAGCATGGGTAACATGTATTTCTAGTGGAACCCTCAAAAATTTATTCAGTGCCCTTTTATTTTATTTTTATCTTTGTTAACCTTACTAGAGAAGTACCTTTAGGCATGGGTAACGTGTCTTTCTAGTAACATGGTAAGAAAACACTTATTATACTCTTACTTTCACTTTTTGTTAAATCTACAAGGACATAATTACAACCTTAGTAACATGATAGAACATATAAAAGTGATGAAGGAGATTTCACAAATTTCCTTGATGTCACACTAGTCACATTCGCACTTAGTTCTTCATTTTTCTGTCCAGGCACAATGATTAGAAGTATATTCTTAATTTGATGATGAAAAAGAATATCATTATGACCATGGTAAGAACCTCTTGTTAATGGAATGGATGGATGGATGATGTGGCCTCACTATTTAGATAATCAGTCCCTCATGACTTTAACAACATAGATAAAAACTCACCTTAATGGGCTACATGATGTCGTTTTATTCACAAACAAGATTAGTGATAAAGGAAATGAAAAAAAATGTGGAAAAATTTGAAAAGGATAGGAAAAATTTATATCAAGAAATGAGAAAATGATCAAAAAATTGTAAAACAAAAAGATGAAAAACATCTATTAATTCTTAATTTTAGAATGGGACATCTCCCCCACGACTAAATGTTTGACCATGACAAGAATTAATAAGTGGATAGGAAGGCTTCATGCATTTGTGAAATAGTGTTAAACTTTCATTTTCAAGCCACTAGGTGTCCTCTAGTTTAGTGGTGGCTAGGTAGATGGATCATTGCTCACACACTTGGTTGTTAAATGTATGGTAGATTAGAGTAGGAGTTGTGTGAACTTTGCGAATGCTTGTCCCATAACTGCATACTTTATCATGATTAGTTATGCATGGGTTTGTTTGTCTCTCCATGATTCTAGGTTCATTGTTTCTGGTAGGTCTTGGAGTAATGATGGATGTCGAAATTTTCATAGGTTTAGAGGACATTAGTTGTGAAAGAAAGGATGTTGCACTTGATTGGAATAATGCTAGTTTGGATGAGAAGGTCCACGAGTGTTGTACGTATGCATGGGAGATATCCTAAAGAAAGGTTATTTCTGAGATTATGGTAGGGACCTGCTGGCATTATCATGTCTATGTATGTTTGCAGCATAAGTGGCATTCTTTTGTTGATGTTGTGGTGCTAAACCTTCCTATGTTGCTGGCTATGACATATGATGGAGTGAAGTATGAGAATATTGAGAATATGATGATAAGTGTGAGGTGTGAGGTGGTGATCCTACAAAAGATGCCATGGGTTGATAATATTCGGGAGAGTGATAGTAGCAATTTGAAGTAGAGAAAGTAGAACTAGTTGGGAAAACAAGTTTTTGAACATAATATCCATATGGGCTCAGTAGGTAGTAAGGGTAGGGCTAGTTTGATGATACCCTTCCCCATGGCTATGGTTTTGCCACTGCAGTTGATGATAGTGTTGAGGTTGGTAAGAAGTTCCAAAAAAATAGTGTGGTTGGTTGTAGGGCTATCTAAAATTACCTTGTGAGGAAGGTAATTTCCTAGGAATTTGCTTTTGTACAAACTTGGGATTCAATGCAAAATCCCAATACTCATGTAGATGAAACATAATTGGGAAATAGCCCTTTGGATGGTCATATAGGTAGATGTCACATCCATTATCTTCTTTTGTGGTTGAGCCTATAGCCTATTCTTCTACAAATATTTTTCCTTTTTGCGAATAAGTGTTCCTAGCTATTTCCTTGTTTCTTTTCCTTCTTTTGTTGTGATCACTTGCTTCATTTTACATTACTCTCTCCTGTACAAGTTCTACAAAATTTGTAACTTTCTCATTTATCCATTCCAACAACTTATCTAACCTTACTTCAAGCTTAGTGATAGACTTTTGTATTAACAAGATTTGTTGTGAAATCATCTTATCAAGAGCTACCTCTTTTTCTTTATCATAGATATGGACCTTCTTTCTTTGAAGGGTTGGGTCCCAATGATATTTCTCAATATTCTCCCATTTACATAACTCTCCTTCTTTTACCACATGCTTGATTAACTTTTAGATCTGATGGACTCCTAGTTTATATAATTGACCTTGAGCATACATCCCAAGGATCTCTCTCATTTGACTATGAAGTCCATCTATGATGTGGAAAATTTGCTCTTCTTGAGAGAAACCATGGCCTGGGCATCTATTTAGTAGAGAATGGTATCTATCTAGGGCCATATCTAGGGGTTCATGTTATTCTTGTTTCCATCCTTGGATTCATTTCCTTAGGTTGGACACTGTCGCATAGGTTTGGTATTTCTTGTTGAAGAGTTCTAGTAGTGTGGACCACCGATGTATTGAATTGGATCTCAACAATCTATACCACACTTTGGTTTTACCTATTAGTGTCATGGAAAAGAGCTTAAGCTTTTCTCGCCCACTTTCAATGTTTTGTAAGATGCAAACATCCTTGAAGGCTTGAAAATGATGTTGTCGATTAGAATCATAGCTTCCTACAAATTTAGGGATATTATTCATATCAAGCCTTTTGGTGGGACTTTCATTGAGATCCATGTTGGCTATTTTAACTATCTTTGTAATTCACATCATGCTCTTAGTGGCCAACAAGGGTTCACCATCATTAGACATTTTGTGGTGAAAACTTCAATTTCTATTGGTTTGACTATGATGATTTTTTTCTATGCTCATTTTGATGTCTTTGATTTTGTCCTTGGTTTTAATTTCTATCCTTATTTCAACAACATAGTGGAGCTCTTTCTCTATAAAGGAAGATGAGGAACTGGGAGTCACCATCACTTCTATAGTGTTTCCCATGGTCCCTTGATTTATCTTTTCTAGGTTTTGAGGATGTCCTAGGCCTTGAGGTCTCCCTTGATCTAGGACTTACTTCTCCTCCTCTAGAATTATCTACCTTAGGTGAATGTAGTCCTTGAGTATAGTTAGGATGGTCATGAATATATAAAATCCCAACATGAGGTTGGTCACTCCAATTTCCTTTAGCAAATATCTCATTAGTTTTCCAATGAATGTTGTCTCCATATGATGCATTATCACTTCCTTGTGAAAGAGAAATTATTATTAGTTTATGATGTGTGTGACTTAATATTTTCTATAAGGTAAATCATTAATGCATTTATAGCAATCATTTATAATATAAGTAATCTAGATAACTAGCACCATCCCCAGCAATGACACCAATGATGAGTGGCAATGTATCCCTACACCCAACCATACGAATCACAAGCTTTCATGCATGATCTGGTCAAAATCGGTGGATGGGACTAGTTGTGCATCTAGACCATTATGTCTTGATTGTGGTTCACTATCTTCCCACTTTGACTAGTGGTAGCTTAGTCACATATGGTTTAGCCCAAAGTGAGGCATATGATAATGAATGTTGTTTTGGTCTTATGCTATTCCTTATGATAATAAAGAAATCAATTAATTAAGCTAATTAACAATGGAAAGTAAAGTCTAAACTAGCCTACATGTGATGAGTATCTATTTATAACCCTCCATACACAGCTTGGACTTCACATAACTACCGCTAGGATTACCAAGTGTACCATTACTGGGTGTACCAAATGATAACACTCCTGGGTTAACAAGTAGTTATAGTAAAGTGCTCATTATTAGTCATACTCATTTCACTTAATGACAAAAATAATAAAGAGAAATAATTGATAACATTAATGAAAGAAAATAGTAAGCATTTAAGTAATTAAAAATAATAATAAATCTACAATGATGGAAGTAATCTTGATCTTTATTGTCAAACATGTAACGTGTCTAAGTACATCACAATCGAATAAGGATGTCATACAATTACTTGACATCACACTGTGGGCGTGCACTAGAAAACAAACTAACAAAACTTCTCTACTTCTACTTCTTTCTAGTACTAAATCTATATGAATCTATATCCAAATTGTGCATCCAAGTGTTGTATTTATAGGCTAGCATGGAAGGGGTAATATTTGATCCTTGACATTAGAGATTGTGCCCTGATTTCGAATACTAGATAACATCACTGTGATATCAAATGTTTGATATTGAAGCCCTACAAAACATGACTCATCAAGCTAGTATCTACAATTGGATTCACATGGAAAGTAATATTTCTATATAATAATATGGAGTAGTCTAAAGTTGATGCAAATAATAAGGTGTTGGCTTAGTGGTTTGGGTCTTGGCCTAGTAACCCCCAGTTATAGGTTCCATTCCACTAGGTAGCCTTGAGTTATAAACTTCTATAAATCTTTGGATATAACTATGTTTCACTTATTTTGGGTTCCAACACCCTTCATTAAATAAATTTGATATGAGCATGTCACTTATTCTATGATAGTGTATAAGATCTAAAATATTAAATACAAAAGACACACCAACACCATTTGGTAAATCAATTTCAAAACCATTATCAGTAATCTTAGTTTTAATTTTAAAATGCCTCATCTTAACTTTCAACTTTGAGAAGTTGATACCCCTCAATCATTTCTTTTTCAGGTGCATCCAAACCAAGTCACTAATAACAAAATTTAGTTTTTATTTTTTCTCATTTCTCTTGAGGACTCTTTCTTCAGTGTTTTCCTTAAGATTTGATTTAACTTGTGCATGGAGATCCCTCATCTCTTGCACAAAATCAGCACTAAGTTAAGCTTCACCATCAAAGCTCTTTAAAGTGTTCATCATCTCTAGACAAAACACATAGTTCACCTCAAATGGGCTTTTACTAGTAGTAACATCAAAAGAACTATTGTAGGAAAACTTAGCATGACACAATAATTTTTTCAACCTATTTGGCTGTCCATTACAAAAACATCTCAAGATGTTTAGCAAGGATTTATTTACCACCTCTATGTAACCATCAAATTGTGGATTACATGCATTAGACAAATTTATTTTTTTCCCTAAAATTTTCCAAAGGGACCTCCAAAAGTGACTAGTGAATTTGGAGTCTTTGCCACTAATAATATTCAAAGGAATTCCATAAAACTTCACAACATGTTGGAAAAATAAATTTGCAACATGAGAAGCATCACTCACCTTCTTGCATGAAGTAAATTTTTCCATCTTGGAGAACCTATTTATGATAAAAAAAATTGCATCATTTTCACTTTTGATTTTTGGAATACCACTCTCAAAATCCATAAAAATAATTTTCCATGAATCCTTGGGAATTGGAAAAGGCATATAATGTCCATCCACTCCTTTACCTCCTTTGAGCTTCTAATAAGTCAAACACTCCTTCACAAATTTTGAAACTTTAGTTTCCATGCCAAGCCAAAAATACTTCTACCTACAAGTTCCAACAATTTATCCCTACCCATGTGACCTATCATGCCACTATAATGCTTTTCAAATAAAATCTTTTTCCTAAAATTACAATTAAGAATACATACATTTTCATTTTTAAATAGCAGTTCATCTTTAATATGATAGTTCCTCCATTGGTCATTCCTACTTATTAATGACTTTTGAGGTTTTTTCAAAACTATCCAAAATCATCATCATGCTCATACAAAGAAGAAAAATTAGCCATACCTTCAACATGAGGTATATTAAAATTAACCACATGCACATTGGACAATGCATCAACCACCACATTGGCTTTCCCATTTTTTTGCTTCAATACAAACTTGAACTCTTGTCACTATGCAACCTGCTTCATATGCTTTGCACTTAACTTCTTTTTAGAGTTTAGAAATCATAGTGCCTTGTGGTATGTCATCAAGGTGAACTCCTTGGGTAACAAGTAATGCTTCTAATGCTTGATAGCTTAAAGAATAGCATGTCGCTCCTTCTCATATACACTATATGTTTACCTTAACTCATTTAACTTTTCTAAAAAGAAAGCAAGAGACCTACCTTCTTGTGAAAGTACCCCACCAATGGCAAGTCCACTTGCATTTACCTAAACCTAAAAAATCTTATGAGCATTAGAAATCATGAGCATCAATTCATTGATAATCTTTGCTTTCAACAAGTCAAAGCTTTCTTATGTGTCATTATCTCATCTGAAATCTTTATCTTTCTTCAACAAATCAAACATAGATCATCAAATACCACTAAAATTTTTTATGAACCTCTATAAAAACCTACTAAACCAATGAATCATATTTCTGAATTTGGTTTTTTGAAACCACATGCCTTAAACATGTGATTTCTCTCTTGAAGAAATCACTTTTCTTAACATGGATCATCAACTATACCTTCTTTAACTTAAGACATATCGCCTAGATGTGATTCAAGTGCTATTTCTCATTAGATCTATTGATAGAATATGAAATGGCTAATACATTGCATCTAAGATGTCATAGATGCTATGTCACATCTACGATGTTATAGATGTTATGTCACACCTAGGTTGTAGCATCCCCTACTACAATGCTTTTGTATTGTAGCATCCCTTACTATGATGCTTCTGTGGTGTAGCATCCTTTAATAGATCACATGTGCTAAGTTGTAAATGTGATGTTGCAATTATAATAAATGCTTATAAATATGAGTGTGCTATTGTGTTTATGGATGTCATTTGGTCAGTAGTGTAGCTAGACTCTTGTATTTTTCTCCTATAATCTTAGCAAATAGTCTATGAGTGCCCACAATGTGAATTTGATTTAGTTGTATGACATCTTATTCAAGTGGCAGTGCACCTAGACACATTCCATGAATGACAATAAGATCAAGATTGATTCATATTTATTGTAGTATTTTGACTTAGAATAGATTTACATTTAATGCAATTTACTTTTGATGTACTTATTTAATATTTACATTTTCATGCATATTAATCAATTGGTGGAATGAGTGCAACTAGTTTCAAGTGTAAACACGTATTTGCTTGGTAATCTCAGTAGTGTTATTGCTTAGTTTTCCTAGTAGCATAACACTTGAAAATCTCAATAGTGGGTACATGTGTTTAGGACTTATATGGGAAGCTAGGAACGGACACTCATCATCCTTAGATTATCTTAGAATTTATATTCTTGTTATTAATTATATTAAATAATTAATTTCTATGTTGTTGTTAAGATTAGTTGAAGGCCCAACAACATCATAATTATATGCCTCACTTTGGACTAAACCATACATCATAAAGCTACCACTAGTCCAATGAGAAGATAGTGACCTACGATCAATGTTTACTATCTAGATACTATATTAGTTTCATACATGGAATTCAACCAGATTGCACATGAACACTTATGATTGTATGGTTGAATGTAGGGGGGAAGTAGTCCCTATGCTTAATCATATGAATCACAAATGTTGCAATAGTGATCTAGTTGAATTCTGTGGACTTAGCTCCTAAATGCACTGATGAGAAAGGATAGTGACTTAAAGATGTTATCATTGTCTTCTTGGCTTTACTTGTGTAAGTTCAAGTGTATTGTTAAGTGTAAGTCAAGGCACATGAAATTTATTTATATTTTATATTTTATTTGTTTAATCTAAACATGAAACAAAAGTAATTAATTAGAAATTAATCAATTAACTATATAATGTCTTTAATGTAACTAGCCTAACATAAGTATTCAGGTCCACTTTCTATTTGCATCTTGAACTCACTGTAATGCTATTGGGTTACCAAGTGTCTATTGCTAGGTGTACAAAATACCCGTTACTGGGATCACTATGCATTAAGTGGTATGTTGGAAGCAAATGTACTTATTTGTTGAAATTAAGCATATTAATTAGCTAAGAACATAAATGTAAAATATATGAATAATGAAATGCATGGAAGAAGACATTAATCTATTCTAAGTTCTATAAGGAGTTCTAAGAATCTTGTCTTTATTATTGTTCACATCAAAGTGTTTAAGTACAATGATGCTCAAATAAGGATCCATACAATCCTTGAAGTCCTACTATAGGCACTAAGAAATTATTCTAACTTTGGGCTAGCAAAATTGCAAAATTTTTACTAGGCTACTAACTTAATGATGTCTGTAAACATGATAGGAAACTCGTATTTATAGGAATTTATTATAATTGCAACATCGCATTTATTTCATTCACATAAAAGTGTTTAGGTACAATGATGCTTGAATAAGGATCTATATAATCCTTGAAGTCCTACTGCAGGCACTTAGAAACTATCTTAACTCTTAGCTAGCAAAATTACAAGAGTTTGGCTAGGCTACTAACTTAATGATGTTCATAAACATGATAGGAGACTTGTATTTATAGGCATTTATTATAATTGCAACATTGGATTTACCACATAGCAGATGCATTGTAAAATCCCTTGCTATAGTGCTTCTGCGTTGTAACATCCCTTGTTAAGGATGTAATTTTTGAACTTTTTCTAACATCCTATTTTTGAACATTATCATAACTAATATTAACAATAATCAAAAGGAATTGAACAAAATTGATTTTAGTTACCTTAGAGCCTTAGGGATCATTATTCTATAATTAATTTACACTTAAATGCTAGAGTTTTCAAATTTTAAGCTAACTTAGGATCCATGAAAGGTCAATCATTACAGAGAAAAATGACCAAAATTGATGTTGATCCTTTTGTGATTGCAAGTGATGCTAAAAGAAAATCCTATGGTTAAAGGTCCTTTACAAGGTAAGGAAAAAAAGGCTAAGATAAGGATAGATGAGAATATGCCCATGGATAAAGAGTAGCACATACATAGATTAAAGCTCAAACATCGTATGTTTGCTGGACCCATGGGATGATGAGAAGAAATTTTAGTTCATCCTTTAGAAATTTTTTGCATAAAAAGAGAAACATCAACATAATAATCAAGGTTGGAAAGACTATCACCACTATGGAAAATAGGAAGATTTATCTGCAGAAGATTTATGAAGACCTCTAAAATTTTGTAAACTTTGATGTTTTTCCAATATCTTTATAATTTTTTAATACATCCACTCAAATAAAACTATACAATGTGACACTTAGAGTCAATCAGTAGTTAGAGTTAGTTAATAATCTCATACCTTTTCAATTTTTTAAGAAGCTTGATCCTATTTTTTTCATAGATGAAAAGTTTTTGGTGAGTCATGGGAGTATGATAGAGCATGAAATGGCTAATAAATTACATCTAAGATGTTGTAGATGCTACATTACATCTACGAGGTTGTAGATGCTACATTGCACATGCATTGTAGAATCACATGCTACAATGCTTTTGCATTGTAGAATCTTCTAATACATTGCATCTACTATGTTGTAAGTGTGATGTCTTAATTATAATAAATGATTATAAATACAAGTATCCTATCATATTTATGGACACTATTTGATTAGTAGTATAGCTAGAATCTTGTAGTTTTCCCTTGTAATCTTAGCAAATAGTTAGTGAGTGCATGCAATATAAATTTGAGATAGTTGTACAACATCTTATTCAATTGGCATTATAACTAGATACATTCTATGAATGACAATAAGATTGAGTTTGATTCTTATTAATTGCAAGGCTTTGACTTAAAATAGATTTACTTTTAATTTACTTAATGTTTACATTTTCATGCATATTAATCAATTGGTGGAATGAATGCGACTAGTTTTGAGCATAAACACATATTCACTTAGTAATCCTAGCAGTGTTATTGGTTGCTTTGCCTAGTAGCATAACACTTGGTAATCCTAGTAGTGGATATGTGAGTTCAATGCATGTATGACAAGCTGGGAACGGACACTCATCGTCCTTAGGCTACCTTAGAATTTATCTTCTTGTTATTAATTAGATTAAATAATTAATTTCTATGTTATTGTTAAGGTTATTTTAAGGTCCCCAAAACATCATAATCATATGCCTCACTTTGGACTAAATCATACACGATAAAGCTACCACTAGTCCAAGTGAAAAGATAGTGACCTACTATCAATGCTTATCAATTTAGATATCACAATGGTTTTATCCATGGAATTTGACCTGATTGCATGTGAATGCTTATGATTCATATTGTTGGGCATAGTTGGTACTTGCTATTCACCATTGGCATTGTTTCCAAGTATGAAACCAAAAGATGAGTAGTGGATACCCCCTACACCCAACCACATAGATCATGCATGGGGTTCTAGTAGAGTACCTTATCTCTTGGTTGAAACTTTACTTTCTATATTCTAAGGTCGTGGTGTTGCTAGTTATGGGCATTGTGCACTTCATTAAATGATAGGCCTACTAATCTATTCTTGTTTTTAGCATGTTGAGATTCATTAGTCTTTCTCTTTAGGCTAAACTTAGATCCAAGTAAAGGTCACAAGCCATTGAAAGTGTATGGAGCTCAACTTGGATGGAAAGAGTTAGAAGTTTCCCATATACTAACTCATAGGGAGAATAACCAATAAGAATTTTCCATATTAAATGATAAGTCAAAAAAGCATCAGTTAGTTTATTGATCTAGTCCTTCCTATATTTACTATTTGTACGTGTTAGTATCTTGGTAATTTCCTTATTGGTGACCTTAGCTTGACCATTGGCTTGGGGGTGGTATGGAGTGGTTACTTTATGTTTAACCCTTAAGCATTGCATGAGCTTTCAAAAAGTGGCACCAGGGAAGTGGGCTCCATTATCTAAAATTAGTGCCCATGGCACAACAAACTTGGTTGCAACATTTTATTGCATAAATCATGCTACCATAGAGGGTGAATAGTCGATGATGGTAGTAGCTTTAGTCCATTTGGTGTAGTAATCAACAATGATGATGATGTATGCCTTTTAATTTGAGATGGGGTTAATGGATCCCATGAAGTCAATGCCCCAAAGATCAAAAGGATCTAGCAGTTGGACCAATATTGAGGCCCTTTCATACATGTGATCATCCCTCCATCATGTTGGCATATATCACGATAACGAAAGAAGTGATGGAAATTTTTGAAGATTGTAGGCCAATAATACCCCACTATGAGGATCTTAATGATCATTCACCTCCTAGCATAGTGACCCCCACAAGGGCCTTCAGGTTCATCAAGAACACACCATTGTACTAGGCCATCTACACAAATCTTGTAGAGGTTTTCATTGATTTCTATAAAGTGTTTGGCTTAATGAAGAAACTATTGTTTCTTCTTGAGATTCCACTCCTATGGCATCTTGTGTGTGAGTAGATAGGAGAGGATGTTATCATACCAATTTTTTTTCTTGGGATCTTTCTCATTAGGAAATTGATTAGATAGTGAACTTTCATCCTTTTTGTTATCCCATCTCAACTGAGACAAGTGGTCATCCATCATATTCTCAGTCCCCTTGCTCTCTACCATTGTTAAATTAAACTCCTAGATGATCAGTAGCCATCATATGACACTGGGACTTACTATTGGCTTGCTCATTAGGAACCATATGGCACTATGATTAGTATTCACAAAAACTTTGTATCCAAGCACATAGTGTCTAAATTTCTCTAATGCATAAACCACTTTCATTATCTCCTTTTCAGCAGTGGTGTAGTTGAGTTGTGCATCAATAATTCTCTTGCTTACACATTGCATGTAGTGTGGATATTCTTGATCATCCATCTATATAAGCATGGCTCAAAAGGCATAGTTTGATGCATATGTCATGTTGTAGAATTGTTTAGATCAATTTTGTGCTCATAGAATTGGTGTCTCTATGGGTTTCTACTTCAACTACTAGAATGCATTCTTGCATTCCTTGGTCTAGAAAAATGGTGCATCTTTCTTCATAAGCTCCATCAATGGCTTTATGATCTTTGAAAAGTTTTCAATGAAGCACCTATAGTAACTAGTGTGACCAAGGAATGACCTTGCATCTTTCACTATGTTTGGCTATCTAGTTATTTTTTGGATAACCTTGATTTTCTTTGGGTCCACCTTGATCCATTTATTTTAAATCCAATGTCCTAACATAATGCCTTTTTGGATCATTAGGTGGCTCTTCTACCAATTGAGCCGTCAAGTTTGTCTCCACACATCATTGAAGAACTTGCTTAAGGTATTCCAAGGCTTTCTCAATGGTAGCTCTATAGGTAGAGAAGTCATCTATGAAGACTTCTACCCTACTACCAATTTACTATTGGAAGATGCCTAGGACCAATTATTGAAATGTAGCAGGTGCATTACATAGGTCAAAGGGCATCTTCTTGTATGAAAAAGTCCCCCAAGGACTTGTGAATGTTACCTTGGACTAGTCCTTTGGTGTAATTTGGATTTGGTTATATCCACTATAACCATCCAAAAAGCTATAGTAATAATGCCTCACAATGGTGTCTAGCATTTGGTTCACAAATGACAATGAGAAATGATCTTTGTAATTTTTCATATTCAATAGTTGAAAGTCTATATAGACTCTCCACTTTCCTTATTTTTTTACTACAATAATGAGGGGCCTAACCCACTTGTTATCTACAATGGGGTAAATGAACCTAGCCTTGAGAAATTTCTCAATATCCTCCTTGATTATTTGCTTGAGTTTCACGTTCAAGAATTTTTGTGGTTGCTTCTTTGGTTTGATGGAGTAGTTTGTATAAATTCTATGCTAGCATATCCTAGGATCAATTTCTATTAGCTCATGACATGACCAAGCGAAGGCTATTGGCCATTTATTCATAACTTCTTAAAATTTCCTCTTCTATTTAGGAGATAGTGTGGCATTGATGATTATAGTATTGCCATTGTTCAAAAATGTATATTTCATTCCTACCATTAGAGCCTTTAACTTAATGTGTTCTTGCTTGAAAGTTTTAGGGATCTCTAACTCTCCCCAATCAATTTCACTTTGTGCATCAAAAAGTTAGTGATGGAGTTGCTCTAATTTGTCCATGCTTTCAACATAGAAACTAGTGAGGCTTTTAGCTAGTTCCATGCATATTGTTGATCCAACCTCATTATCTATTATCTGCCATTGGGTATCATCTTATTTAGTGGCTATTATGTACAGGAACCTTTGAATTTTTGTCATCTCTGCACACTGATTGCATGCTTGAAGTGATCTACCTTTGATGGTACATAGTCTTTGCAGCTAATGACATCCTATCCTTCTATACACGATGCATGGAACTCTCTTCTTATTGGTCTTTTTAAATTCATTTTCCTTGAAAATCTCCAAGGAAAGGTCTTGAATCCCCAACCTTGCATTGATGGTGCTCACTCATGCTCTTCCCATGATGATAGGGAAGTCTCCTTTGTAGTTTTTCACATAGATCACTAGAAATTTGGCAATATAGATCATGCAAAAATGATGGTCATAATTTCCTCCATCAATCCCAAAGGAATAGTGATGGATTGGTCTGCTAGATGTAGTCTGATGTTACTCTTTTTGAAGGGAGGCAAGTTCCAGGCTTTAGACATCTATTGTGAAATTAAGTTAACTATAAAAATTGAATCCAAAAGGTCCTTATATAATTCATTTCTAGTCGTCTGCAAGTAAATAAGAGGACTCCAATGATCAGATCTCTTCTTGGGAAGATGGATGACCTTGATCTAGTTTGTGATCTCATGGATCAACATGATAGTGTGTAATTGGCAAGCACTTTGGTTTGATGACTACTTGATAGGAATTTTAGATGTTGAAGTAGCAAGGTTAATAGCTATAGGTGTTTATGAGGGCTTTTTGGGACTATTGGATATGAAGAATAGCCTCTTGTAAACCTTGGATTTAGGACCACTTGGTTGAGGAGTCAGCTACAAATTTACTACCCTTGTAGTGTTTCTTTGTTGTCATTGGGCAAATATTTTACCCTACATGGATGGAGTAGGTGGTAGAGGAGTTGATGATGATTATGTAGGAGTGGATAGGTGTTGAGGTGGATAAAAAGAAAATGGGGATTCCCATTTTGGAGAAGATACTATGTAGCACTTTGGAGGGTAATATTGATGTGAAAAGGAAGTGTGACTAGAAGAGTCACATGAAGAGACTAGCTAATGAATGTAGTACCCATAAGGATTAGGTTGATGATGAGGGTACTACTACCTAATATGTGGCATCCCCAAAACTATGGATGCTACCATTACTGGTATTATTCTTAAGGTTGAGGTGGTGCTTCACTCAGATAGTAAAGTTAGTGGTGAAATTGCTACTGATAGTTGCCTTGTGGATAAGGCAACTTCCTAGGTGCTTGTCATTTTTTCAATCTAGTATTAAAGAATACATCATAGATTCTTTTAAGTGTGACAATATAGAAAAACATCCATTACAATGTTTGTATTGATAGATGTCACATCCATCATCATTAGATTTTGAATTTGCAACCTCCTCTATTGTTACAGCATTGATCTTATCTTAGTAATATTATTGTTTAACCTCCTTATCCTTCCTTTATTCACAGCCATCACCTCCTTAATCTCTACATTCCTCTATAATCTTCAGAGCAATTTGAAACCTCTCATCCAAGGAGTCCCACATCCTATCAACCTTAGCTAATATTTTAGTAATAGATTTTTGGATCAGCAAGGTTTTCTTCTACACCACTTCATCAAGTGGTCCCTCCTCATTTTCATAGAAATGGACCTCCCTCTTATAGATGGAGGGGTTTCTATTATACTCTTCTATACTTTTCAATTTTTTCACCTCTCCTTTCTCTTTGGCCACTTTCTCAATAAGACTTTGAATTTTATGGACCTGTAGCTTAGAAAGTCTCCCTTGGGCATAGACTCCAAGGATTCTCCTTATTTCAATTCTAATCCCATATATGATATGGAATAGTTGATCCCATTGGAAGTATCCATGGCTAGGGTATTGATGCAACAAAGAGTAGTACCTATCCATGGCCACATCCAAAGACTCATGAGTGCCTTGTTTCTAGCCTTGAATTTGCCTTTGTAGATTGGACACTTTGGAGTACATTTGATATTTATTATTGAATAGCTCCAACATCATACTTCATTGCCATATAGATTCTAGTTCCAAGGACCATTACTAGCTTTCTTTTTCCTTTATGAGTGTCCTTGGGAATAGTTTTAGCTTTTGTCATTTGTTTTCCACATTTTACAATGCACAGGTATCATGGAAGGCTTGCAAATGATTTTGTGGATTTGAATTATATTTCCCCTTGAACTTGAGGATATTGTTCATATTCGACCATTTGATGTGGCTATCCTTCAAGTGCATGGTGGGAATTCTAATAGCCTCTAAAATGTTCAACATATTTCTTGTATCTAATAGAGGCTCATCATGGTCATAGCTATTATGGTGGTCCCTGTCATGGCCATGATGCCTATGATGAGTCCTACTATACCTTCATTCTTTGTGATGTTCATCCTCTTGCTATTGGTTATGGTTCTTGTCCTTATTGTCTTGATAGGATCTACGATCGTCCCTATCCCATCGTTCATCTCCATCATGATTATTGTTACTCTTTCTAGAGTCTTGGCCTCTACTTATCTTGTTGAAGTTAGAGGAGGAAGATGATGAAGGTAAATAGGAAGGAGAATTAGCACCAGAAAAATACTTACTAGTTCCTCTTCTTTGATCTCAACCTCAATCACCAAGTTTATCTTTCTTTGGGTGCTTGTCTCTAATCTTTGCTCTAGGTCATTGGTTGTGGCTACCATATTTTAAGGTTCCCTAGTCTTGAAATTTGTTTTTTTGTCATTAAGGTTGTCTAGAGTTGATTGAAACCATTAGTTAAGGATTGCCCCATCAAAGAAAGGGGGAGAATTAGTGTATTGAGACTGGCCTAAAAATAAGTCCTTGCCATCCTTGTGTGGTTGCAAAACTAAGTGGGTTGGAAATCTTTTGTCTTGTGTAGTCTCATATCAAGCTTTCATTTGTTGATCATTATTTTGTTAGGCTTCTATGGGATGATAATACAAATAGAGATGATCTTGAACCTCATACTTCCCATTAAGATCAGTGATGCTGAACTTGATGAGGTTGTTCAACAACATCGTAGGAATAGATTGGTCAGGAGGCAACACAATGTTACCCTTCATGTTCCTCCATTCCAATTGGTCATCTTGATGTAAGATGAAGGTCAAATCTAGAGTGTAAAGATCTTGATGGATGTACACAGCCAAAAATTGTTGGGGTACTTGCATTTTTGGACCTTCTTTCCTTTGGTTGCATCCATCATTGGGTGGCGGCAGAGATTCTTCCTTGCGAGAAGAACCCATATTAATGATTGTTCAAAAAGAGTGTGCATTTGTTGTTATTATTTTCTTAATGATTTAGCATTAATTATTCATTACAACATCTATAGATGATTATACTATCTTTCCTATATAGTGCGCTTAGCTAGACTAAAGTCCCCAACAACAGTACCAATGATGAGTAGCAAGTAGTTCCTATGCCAAACCATATGAATCACAAGTGTTGCACTAGTGATTCAGTCAAATTTTATGGACTTATCCCCTAAATGCATCGATGGGAAAATATAGTGACTTATAGATGTAATCATTGTCTTCTTGGCTTTACTTTTATACGTTCACTTGTATGGTTAAGTGTAAGAGAAGGCACATGATTTTCATGTATACTTTATATTTGATTTGATTTAATCTAAGTGTAAAACCAAGCTAATTACTTGTAAATTAACTAATTAATTATCTAATTCCTTAATCTAAATATCCTAACATAAGCATTCAGGGCTAGCATTTGTGCATATCCTAAACTCGTTATAAATGCTATTGATTTATAAAGTGTTAGGCTCATGCACAAACCAAGCAATAACACCACTAGGATTACCAAGTGTTAAGAGTATGTTCGAGGTAGTTGTACTTATGTATCATTATTAGATGTATTAATTAACTAAGGACATGAATGTAAAATGCATAAGTAATAAAGTGCATGAATGAAAAGATAAAACTATTCTTAAGTGCTGCAAGGAATTCCAAGAATCTCATCTTTATTGTTGACACATCAAAGTGTTTAGGTACATTGATGTTTGAATAAGGATTTGTACAATTCTTAAAGTCCTACTATGAGCACTTAGAAAATATTCTAACTTTGCTGGAAAAAAACTATAGGAACTTGGCTACTCTATCAACTTAACATGCCCCAAATGTTGTGGGTACATGCATTTATATAGGGAATACTAGACATTACATTGACATATCAAACCATGCATCAATGGGGCTACATCGACACATGCCCGTCAACATTTCCTATCAAATGATTTATCGAGTAAGAGTAGTACTAACCTTAATAATAGAAAGAGCATAGCACCAATAACATGGTAATAATACAAGTAATGGAAGGCTAATAACAACACAATAAGAAAAACATTAATTACACCATAAGCAACATAGGTAAAGAAAACATAGAGATTAGAAAACATAGTAAGGGAAAATAGCATAAGAGTAGCAATGCAATAGTACACAACAAAGACATTAGGACAATATAATATTTGATACAAATTAAGAAGATAGTAATAGTGTGAATAATCTAATAAATTTGTAAGATATGAAATTTCATTTTCTTGCATTTAAAAGTTAGGTACCACATTTTTATCAAAATAACATAGGTGGGAATGATTTTGTGGGATTTGATATTGGTCTTGCAATCAGATCTACAACAATAGAAAAGATGCATTATTCAATTTATGCAATTAGAGGAGGATACAATGAATTGTTTTATTCATGTGATTTACAATAAATTAGAAATAAAAATTGATTATAATTTGAATGACAAAGGAATATTTTATTTTTAAACATGATCATAATTATGATATTTGTGTTAATAAGATCACTTTTACTTGGTGGGACAAAGCCAATATTAAAAGTGAAGTTTTAGAAAAACACCACTATTGTAGTCAATTGTGGCATTTCATTGGAAATTGCTACTACTTACTCAATAGTGGCATTTCTAAGAACACTGATATTAGTATCAATTTTGACATCCCTAAAAACACCACTATTACCATCATTTGTGACATTTTCTTAAAAAATCCACTATTGAGACTCTATGTTTATATTTCATAGAATAGATGTTCTACTAAAATATCACTAATAGTATTAATGGGGCCTTTTTTGAGAAACACCTCTATTGGATATCTAATAGATATGATTTTATTTGAAACACTTTTATTTCTGATGTTTCAATTTTTTTTGGAATGTTGTATAAAGAAATGCCATAATTGTTAATATATTGTGGTCAGAAATTCTGAAAATGCAAATATTGCCAAGATTTTTTGTAGTCAGTGGTGTTCTCATTAAAATTAGAGATCAAAATCCCAAAACTAGGGTTTGTTACCCCATTGCAATTGCATTGGTGATCTATTTTTATTGATGAATTGACCTTGTATTGATGTTATTTAATCCTAGTAAAATGACCAATTTGCCAACTAAGGTTTTTTGATCCATTATTGTGATCATGCCTAGGTGAGGTTTACCTTTCCAAATTCAATTTTAGAAAGATATGTAATGGTGCACATGTCATGAGTTCTATGAAGATGGTGTTCTCATTAGACATAGAGACATAGGTACAAGAACTAGGGTTTATTACCCAATTACTATCACAATAATGATTTGAGCTTGTTTATGAATGAAAAATGTATCATTGATATTTAATCTTAGAAAAATGACCAAATCTCCCAACCTAGGATTTTGTGATCCATTATTATAACCATGCTTAGGTTATGTTTTCCTACCCAAATCCACTTCTAGAAGGATATGTAATTGTGCACATGTTATAGGTTTGATGAAGGTGATATTCTCATTAGAAGTAGAGATGTAGGTCTTGGAACTAGGAGTTGTTATTCCATTATCAACACAAAGATGTTTTGTGCCTATTGATGAATCAACCATGTGTTAGGGAATTTTGATCCCAAGGAGATGATTAATTCTTCCAACCAAAGGTTTTAGGATTCTTTATGATGATCATTGCAATGTTTTCCTATTGAAATCTACTTCTAGAAAGGTATGTAATTGTGCACATGTCATGGGTTCTACAAATGTGGTCCTCTTATTCGACATAAAAGCCAAGTCTTGAAACTAGGGCTTGTTATCCAATTAATATCATGCTAATGATCTATCATTATTGATGAATCAACCATGTGTCAATGCTATTTGATATTGAGAAAATAACCAATTCTACAAACCTAGGATTTCATGATTCATTATCATGACTAGTTCTAGTTAATGTTTACTTATGTAAATCCACTTCTAGAAAGGCACTTAATAATGCATGTGTTATAGATTCAACAAAGATGGTATTCTTATTAGAATTAGAAATGTAGATTCTAGAACTAGGGTTTTTTACCACATTATCATCATATTGGTGATCTATGTCTATTAATGAATCAATCATGTGTTGGTGCTATTTGATCCTAGCAAAATGACCAATTCTTTCAACCTAGGGTTTTATGATATGTTATTATGACCATGCCTAGGTAATGTTTTTCTACTCAAATCCACTTTTGGAGAGATACATAATGGTGCACATGTCATGGATTTTGCAAATGTGGTGTTCTCATTAGAAGTAGATATCCATGCATATGAATGCTATGATAACGAGGTATTAGCCTAGTGATAAATGTCTTGGCCTAGTAAGATAAGGTTATATGTTTAATTTTATTGGGTAGAACAAAGTTATAAATTAATGAAAATTCAACCATGTGCCTATTGATCTATGACTATTAAATAATCAACCATGTGTTAGTGCTATTTTATCTTGGAAATACACCTAATGCTCCCAATATTTGGAACCTAGAACTTGGTTTTTCTATGATAGTTCTTGAATCAAGGGCTTATAATTCCATTAGCATCATAGTATTTCCTAGGGATTCCTATTTTTAAGGTAGTTCTTCAACGTAGGACATCATTTTTAATATTTCATCTATGATTATATATTTTATAACATCCTTATGGAATAAGCATCTTCATCTTGGTAGCTTGTTAAAATAGTAATGATGTCTTATGATGTGTTAGCTAACTTTAGAGTTCTATTATTATCGCAAGTATTCCTAAAGAATTATGCTATTCAAAATTTATTTCATGAGTTAATTATAGTAGTTAAAAAAATTCAAATATATGTATTACAAAATTCCTGAGACATACAAGTAATATCTAACATGAATCTTTAGATCAATGGTATGGAATTATTTAGAACTTAAAATAATGATTATAAGTACTTCACTAAACATGCAATCAACATGATACTTTAGATGAATTAATAGAGAAATATAATGATGCATAGTATGCATCTCGAACAAGAAACCTCCTACTTGAGAAGACAATGAACTATCCATTATAGCCAACGTGAATTATCATAATAAAGTTTTAATTATCAGTAACTGTGACATCATGTTCTTAGATATCGTGGAAAATGTCAAATATGCACTATATTAGACATTATGTGTGAGAACTTAATGTAGCAAACCTCAAATATATGTAACATTTGACATCAAATGTAAAGGAAATAATAGGAAATATGAAAAAAAAAGGAGAAAAGGATGCTTTATTAATGTGGAATAGTATGTCTAGATCATGCCCTAGGTATTCCTTTGGGTTATCTTCCTTTGTCATCTATCCCTTAGAGGCAATCTAGCACTACCACCATGGTTAGGCTTACAACCAACCATAAGGGATGGCTAGTCCCCTTCTTATCCCACTTCACCTAATAGCCATTACTTGCTTTTATCACCTTCACAACTCCATGATCATACAATCTCTAATGCCTAGGTATAAATACTATAGGTCAAACCCCCAAAGGTCACCTTAAGAGCCATGACCATTATTACAACACACCCTTTTGAGTCTTAATTATAGCTCCCCTTTGAGGTTCTGTTATGATAATCATAATACTTGTTTCGAAGAGACACCATCTTTGTTATGTAGTGATACCATTTAGGAATAGGAACTTTACAATCTACCCTTCTCAGGTTTCATCCATCCTCAAATAAGTCCATGTTCACTCTGTTTTTCTAGCTCCAATGCTTCCTTTATGCTCCAATAATTTGATTTCTTCTTTGGATTTGAAGTTGTCTCTTGCTTATTTTGTAAATAAAATATACATGAGAAAAAATATATGGGAAATTAAATATTATTTTATCAATACTTACCTGATATTCTAAGATAATGATAAGGGTTGAATTAAAGATCTATTAACTACCAATCACTAGTCCTAACCAAGGTCACATAAAGCGCAACTTGTATCTAGTTATCCAAATGAAGGTAGGGAAAAACCTTATTTCTAACTTACATTACCTTAGATATTTTACTAATATAATTAAAATATAAATTAATCAATAAAGAAAATAATAGAATTGTAAAAAAAATTAACATTAAGATACTCCCTAATCTTGATCAACCTTAGGGATTAATGGAAGTAATTGTAATTTTTCCATAAGGGGTATATGATCAAATGGTCTTATTTAGGATGGCAAGGCTTAATCTTACTTCTTCTCAACTTTTTCTTTAGAAATTAACTTTAGTAGCTTGGTAACTTGGAAGAATTGAACATTGTACTAGATATAGTCTAGTGTCTTAATGAAGAATATTGTTGGCACATCTTCATTAATTGTGGTAGAGTTATTGCTGAACTGTGGTTCTTGATGAATGTTATTCATCAACATCATTTGTTGCTAAATTCTAGGATCTAATTTATATGTTGAAGATTCAAACTAATTAAAACATGGACTAGCCAATGGAATTTTATGTCAAATTGATGCATACATCTTCTTCAAATAAAGTTCATCTTCTGAGGATTATTTTACATATCCATATTTTAGGAATTCATAAACACTACTTCCAACTTTTGCATTGAAGTCTTCACAAAGGACAATTGACATTGGATTGGTATGATTTAGGAATAACTTATTTTTCAAATTTTCCTCTATTTTCTTAATCAAGTATTCTCCTTGGCATGGTCTAACATTTGGATATGTTGTTCTGGTAATTAAATGTATGTTAACCATATCGTTGTTGACCATTTGGGACTGGACCACAAACATCTCCAAATAGGGTTTAGGTGCTAGCTAGTGTTTGGCAACACCAAGGCCTAGATACCTCCAAATAAACTTAGTAGTTATGAAGTGTACTAAATATGAGCATGTGTTTGTTGTTGCAAATATTGAAATGGTTGGTGATGCATTTGTTCATCTACTTCGATGTTAGGTATCCGACATCAGAGCTGCAATGTCAAGTATCTGATGTCAAGGTCTTGATGTGATGTCAGGTATTTGATGTCGAGGGGTATACACTATCCTATAAATATAGTGCTTGGGCTCTTGATTTGGGAGTTAGTTTTTACTTTTCAGTCAAAGTAGCAAAGCCCTTGCAATTTATTTTCTCCAAAGTTAGAACATTTCTTGAGTGCCCACAGAAAGAGTCTAAGTGTGTATGATTCTTTGTTCAAACATTGATGTACCTAAGTGTAGCAGTGTGACAAGAATAAAATGAACTCTTTTGATAATCCTTATAGCATTGAGAATAGATTGATATTTTCTTTTATGATTTTTACTTTAATGCATTTAAATTGAGTAATTTATTTTTAGTAGTTAATGAACACAAGTATGACCACTTTGAGCATACATATAGTACTCAATAACCTAGCAATGCTTAACATTTAGTAGCCCAACAGTACTATATGTGTTCAAGATGTGTCCAAGAAAGTGGGGTGGTTACTTGTGTTAGGCTAGTTAGACTATAAATGAGCTAGATCTTAAATTACTCCATTTTTCATACTTGTTGTAGATGATCAAACTTATAAAATATAACATAAGAAAAATCATGTATCTCAATTACACTTAAACCATACCCTTGAGACTCACAAGTGTAGTTGGGAAGACAAGGAATGTTCTCAATGCCCATTTCACTTCCTAGAGAAAGCTAGTGTAGTAGAGAACTATAGGTCCATAGAATTCGATTGGATTACACATAAATGCCTTAGTGATTCGTGTTATTGGGAATAGGGGTACCTCATTGCTCATCATTGGTACCATTGTTGGGAACCTTTTGGCTGTTTCGTGCACTATCTAAGACCTAGTGAAAAGTATTTAAATCTTTGGAATGAACCTTAGAGTCATATCACATCTTAAGATTACTACAACAATATTTAGAAGCACATTGCATTTTATCTGATGTAACTAAAAATTTCTTCTTCTCACATAAGCGATTCTTCACCAAAGTCTGATAAATCTTATTAGCCAGTGCCTCAAAAATATTGAATAGTATATGCTTATCCTAATGAGTATATACCAAAATTCACCTTCATCTTACACTAGGATGAACAATTGCAATGGTGTGACATGAAGGGAAACATTGTGTTGTCACCCAAACAATCTATTCCTACAATGCTTCACCAAATGCTTATATGATATGGTCTTCTAGAACATCATGCTAAGTATGTTGTGCAACATATTAACTTGAAGGATTATCATTCCATTGAAGCATAATGTCTGTAAGATTGGCAGTTAGAATAGCACTATGAATTTTTGAAGGGAAAAATATTTAATGGTTCTCCATTCTTGTTGTACCAACAAGCTAGTGGAGAACCCTTCTTTGAAAGTTTTCCATTCAATGAAAGTCCTCTCTTTGACTTCAATGAAGGAGGTTAAAACCAAAACTTGTAGTCCATGATTCACAATCCTAGTTTTGGTAAAAATGGATCCAATGACAAACAAGGATTCAAAGGGGCAATTAAAGGTTGGAATATAGACAAAAAGCACATTCATGATTTTGTTCATGATTGTCAAAGAGGTGGTAGTAGGTATTGTGATGGCATTGGTTCTCCTTCCTCTTCCCCTTTATCATTATCATATTCTTCTTCTAGCTCTTACCATGATTGTAGAAGGTAAGACCATGATGGAGGTGACAAAAATGAACAAAATGACCGACGAGACCAAAATGACTTAAGGAACTACTGGAAAAGGCAAGATTAAGGGCATAAACATTCAAGAAAGGCACATCACCATGAATGAAGGGGTAGTCAAGGGCATCGTAGGCACCATGATCAAGGCCTTAATGATCCTCTACTTGATACTTGAAGTATGCTTAATATCATAGAGGCAATACATATTCCAACAAGACATGTGAAGGATAGTTAGATCAAAAGGTTAGACATGAAAAATATTCCTCAATTTGAAGGAGAATATAACTCTGATTTGTAGAACCATCTCTAAGCTTTTCAAGATGCATGTGCCTTGTAGAACATAGAGAAAAAGTGGTAAAAACTTAAGTTGTTCCCTAGTACACTCATCAAAGAAGTAGAGAACTAGTACCAATCCTTAGAGCTAGAATCTATTAGATGATGGAGTACCATGCTGGAGTTGTTCAATGATAAATATCAAATATATGTTAGAGTGTCCAACTTGAGAAGGAAAATCCAAGGATGAAAACAAGGAATACACAAACCCTTGGATGCCACCATCAGTTGCTACTATTCCTTAATGCATAAATGTCCTGGCCATGGTTATTCTCAACTAGATCAACTTTGCCACATAGTAGATGAGCTTTGATCAAAAACAAGGAGAACCCTCGGTGACTATGCCTAGGGTCGACTGTTAGAACTAGGTGCCCATCAAATACAATAATAAATCGATCAAGTAGCCAAAGAGGAGGGTGAATTAAGAAACAGAGAAAGTGTAAAAGAGTACAACCATGATCCTTCCATTTTCAAGAGGGAGGTTTGATTCTGCGATGGTGAGGATGAGTCTATACTTGATGAGGGGTGAATAAGAAAACCATTCCACTCCAAAAATTTTAGTCTAAAATTACAGCCAAGGTTGATCAATTATGGGACTCCATGTATAGTAGATTTTAAGATGTCCTCAAAATTTCTAAAGAGTCCAAGGAACAAGGTAGTGATCATGAGCACAAAAGGCACAAGGAAGTTGAACATGCCTATCACAAAGATAAGGGCAAGATTATTGTGATAGAAGAGGTTGTGGATAGTGAATTAGATAATGATCATGGGTGTGACATTTTTCAGTATGAAAATCATAAGGGATGTTGCCCTATTGTGTGACATCTATAGAAGCATGGGCTGTATTCTTTAAATCCATGACTAACACAAAGGTAAACATCTAGAAGATTACCTTATCCTCAAGGTAATTTCAAATAGTTCCACTAAAAATAGCAATATTATCTAAGTGGAGATCCACAACAATCATATGAGTAGTATCAATAGTGGCAGCAACCACAATCATGGGCGTTGGCACCACTAAGGTAGCAATATCCTTACTAGCAGCTTGATCCATATGGTTACTATGTTCAACAACCCCTATCTCCACATGACTTCTCTAGTCATGTCTCTACTTTCTAGCCTCACTACCACCCTTTTTATTACTACTAAAAAAATTCTCCACATGAAAGAAGGGATACCACCTCTTACCCTTATCCTCCTCCTATCCCTACACATGCTCCTACTTCACCCACATAGCTACCACTTACTCCACTTATGTAGAGTGAACTACTAGCTCAACTGCAACGACGCAATGCTATGAGAACTTACAACTAGTTCATTAATTGGATGGGTCAAATAATCAATAAAAAAAGACCTTTCTTTCGACCTTGCAATCCACCAAAGCCCTTACATACACCCATGGTTGACAACCCTACTCTTGCATATTCCTCTATATCACCTAGTTTTGAGTCCCCTTCAAATCAAAATCTACCTAGGATCCATATCATCATGCTTACTCATATTATATCCAATTGGATCCATGTTGGAAAGCTTTCCAAGAAATTAGCTGATCTTGGAAGTCCTCTAACTTATTTGTAGATTGCTAGGAATGAACCATGCATGGCTCTTGTTGACTTAGGTTCTGGTATCAATTTTATTTCCCATGAGATGTACACTGCATGGAACTTGCGTCCTTTCAAGAAGAGAAACATCAGATTAGAATTGGTAGACTAGTCCATCACTATTCCATTGGGACTAGTTGAAGACATTGTGACCACTATCTATGTGTGGTCTTATCCTACCAATTTCCTAGTAGTCAAAGTGGAGAACTATAAATGGGATTTCCCAATCATCATGGAAAGGGCATGACTAAGCACTGTTGATGCAAGAATGATCATCAAAGATCTTTCCCTAGAGATATTTAAAGAAAATGTATTTGAAAAGATTGAGAAGAAGTAAGTTCCATGCATTGCGTATGATGATATAGGGTGTAATTTTGTGTAGAAACCATAGGGCATCAAACAAGCATCTAGCTTTGCATGCAAGTAGTATGCACTAGAAGCAAAAATCCAAAGGTGTCTATACATAGTAGCCACAAAATAAGAGGACACCCAGTGGCTGACCGCTAACTCTAAAATTAGCACACTTTGCATGGAATTAACTGAGGGCCTGACATGTGCATATGTCATGAGCATGGATGAACTTGAGCAAGTTCATCATCAACTCTCTGATGATACTCACTAGGGAGAGTTGGAAATTCTTAAAAAATTTAAACAAGAGCCCCTTGAACTAAAAATTCTATTGGTTGGAATGGAATATGTGTTTTTGAAAAATGGAAAGCTAGTTATAATTAATGCAAATCTTGCTCTAAAGAAAAAAAAGATGCTATTGAAGGTGGTTGAAAAATGGTCAATATATTTTGCTTGGTCATATCCTGAACTCATAGGGATTGATCCTAGGATATGCTAGCATTGTATCTACACTGATCCAACCATGAAGCCAAAAAGATAGCCACAGAGGTTTTTGAACTCCTCAAGGTAAGGTTCATTTATCCCATTGCAGATAGTGAGTGGGTTAGTTCACTCATAATTGTATGAAAGAAAGGTGGTAAATCATTGGTCTATATCAATTTTTGGCTACTAAATATGGCAACATTTAAAGATCATTTTCCATTTCCATTTTTTGACTAGGTGCTTGATACAATGTCTGGGCATTGCTACTACAGCTTTCTAGATGATTAAAGTGGCTATAACCAAATTCAAATTGCACCAGAAGACCAAGAAAAGATAATATTCATGAGTCATTGGGGGAATTTTGTGTATCACAAGATGCCATTTGGTCTATGCAATGCTCCGACTACATTTTAACACCTAGTTCTAAGCATTTTTCAATAGTAGATCAATAGTGGTGTGGAAGTCTTCATGGATGACTTCTCCACTTATGGAGCTACATTTGAGTAAGCCTTGGACTGCCTTGAGCAAGTGCTAAAATGATGTGTTGAAACCAACTTGTAGCTTAATTGGTAGAAAAGTTACTTAATGATCTAGGAGGGCATTGTATTACGGCACAGAATATCATAGGAAGGAATTAAGGTAGACCCTAAGAATAAGGGTCATCCAAGGAATAACCCACCAACTAGAAACTATAAAAGATGTTTGATCATTCCTTGAACATACTGGCTACTACCAGTGATTCATAAATAATTTCTCTAAGATCATAAAATTGTTGGTGGAGCTAACAAAGAAAGATGCTCCATTTGTCTAGACTGCATAATGTGAGCAAGCATTCGAATAGCTAAAATAGAAACTTGTGGAAATTCAAATTCTACAAGCACCTAACTAGTCTAGGCCATTTCATATCATGATGGATGCATCAAAGTATGCCTTGGAAGCAATGTTGATGTAGTTAGATTATAAGAAATTTCCATATTACATCCATTGTTCTAATTGAAGCATTATGGGTGCACAACTAAACTACATCACTACAGAAAAAAAACTAATGGTAGTGGTGTTTGCTCTAGAAAAGTTTAGGCATTATGTGCTTGGATACAAGGTGTGTGTTCACACAAATCACAATGCCATCCATTTTCTAATGAACAAGCCAACAACGAGTCCCTGTGTCATATGGTGGCTAGTAATCTTGTAGGAGTTTGATCTTACAATGGTAGATTGAAAGGACACTAAGAATGTGGTTGCTAATCACTTGTCTCAGTTGCATTGGGACAATAAAGAGGAGGAAGATCCACTATTTGATATGTTTCATGATTAACTCCTCTTTGTTGGGGCATTCTCACCTACCTTCTCACCCAAGAGATGCTGCAATGATTGGACCACTAGAAGAAATAACACTTTCTTCACCAGGTAAAACACTTAATGGAGATCAACAGACACCTCTACAACGTGTACTAATTTCTTAGTTCATTGGTGTGTACTTGATGCTAATCAACTATGCGTTCTCCAAGATGCTCATGAAGGTCCTTGTGCAGGACACTATGTTGGAAGATCCATAGCCATTAAAATCCTAATGGTAGGGTACTATTGGCCAACAATCTTTAGGGATGCTCACCATTATGTTTGCTATTCTGAACAATGACAACAAGATGGTGTAATTATTACTTAAATGGAGGGACCTCAATAATGGATTCAATCACTGGAACCCTTCGACATTTAGGGCATTGATTTCATGGGTCCCATCACACCCATGTCAAATGATAAGGCATACATCATAGTTGCTATTGACTATTGTACAAAATGGGCAAAAGTAACAACAGTCATCAACTATACATCCTCTACTAGAAATTGGTTTGTACAATAAAATGTTGTAAATAGGTTTGGTGTACCACATGCATTAATTTTTTATAATGGAACTCACTTTACAGGAACTACTTTTTGGAAGCTCATGCAATGCTTGGGGTTTGAACATAAACTCACAACATCTTACCATCCCCAAGATAATGGTCAAGCTAAGGTTACCAATAGGAAAATCACAAAGATAATAATAAGAACTATTAGCAAGTTTAGGAAAGAATAGAGCACAAAACTCAACAATGCCCTTTGGGCCTACTACTTAACATGAAAACTTCATATAGGCTACTCTCCCTATGAGCTTGTGTACAAGAAATTGCCAATACTTCTTATTCAATCTGAGCTCCATACACTTTCAACTACTTGTGACCTTGACCTTGACTTAAGTTTAGCCAAAAAATAAAGACTAATGAGTCTCAACTTGCTAGATGAAAACCAATTGGTAGCCCTATCATCTAACAAGTTGCACAAGGCCTAAAACAAAAAGTGCCATGACTTAAAAATTAGAAAAGTAAAATTTCAACTAGAAGACAAGGTTCTCTACTGGAACGCCACACACATACCTTAACCAACTAAGTTTCAAACATTGTGGAAAGGACCTTACATCATTTACAAGACTTTTCCTTTTGGGACCGTGATGATCTACAAACTTGAGAGCCCAAAGAAGAAATAACTAGTCAACATCCAACAAATTAAACCTTTCGATGAGCATATGCTAGCTAATACAACAAAAGCATCATTCTGTCATTGCCTCTTTGTTTCTATTTGGCACGTGGTGATTTTTCTTTAAGTGAAGCCATTTTTAAATTGTGATGCTTATTAAGTGTGTGTGTTCAAGTTTATTTAAGGATTATAAGTTTTGATTTTGAATTCCTGATATAATGAACCTTATGAAATTCCTGATGAGTAGTGGAGCAATTCAACACCTAACCATACAAGTTATGAGTATTCAAATGCAACCCGATCGTAATTCGTAGATAGAAAATGTTGGTATGCTAGTAATTGAGTTAAGTTCAAGACTATTGTCTTTCCACATGGAGCTAGTAATGTACAAGTGTATCGTTTAGCTTAGCATGAGGCATATGATAGTTGATATTGTAAGGCCTAAAATATTACAAAGCATAGCCTTAATGAAAAGAAAGTAATTGCTATATCTAAGTAATGATAGAAATGTAAATCTACTCTAGCCTATGGTGATGAGCATCCAGTCCTAATTTGTCATACACACCTTGGGCTTCACATAACCGTTATTGGGCTACCAAGTGTTTTGCTACTAGGCATACCAAGAAATAACACTACTAGGCTTACCAAACAATTACTCTTAAGTGCTCAAAATTAGTCATATTCATTCTACTTAATGATGACGAGCAAATGTAAATTACTTTGGAAAAGTAAAACATTAAGCTAGCAAACAGGAAACATTATTCTAAGTAAAAATAGTAATCTCTAAGTGGATACTGTAATGATGTGAAGCAATCTCAATCTTTATTTCCATGTACAAACTATGCTTAAGTACATCTGTTCAAATAAAGACTTCATTTAGCTACTAGACATCATACTACGGGCATTCACTTCTATTGCTAACACCATACGATAAAACTACAAGAGTTTTAATAAGGTGTGGAATGAAACATTAGTAGATCATGTGCCCAAGTATCATATTTATAGGATTGCACAAATCCCAAGACATTGTATCAACAATGACGTATTAAGAAAACCAACATCGGATCAATGGCATTGTTGCTACAATGTCACTTTCACCAAAAATTTGACTTCATCAACTATGAAAGACAAATTCAAAATAAGAAGAGAGTTCAAAATAAAAGTTATCATTACATTAAAGCATCATCAAACTTTATGAATCACTTTCCCAAGTTTGATCATTTAGCTAAATTTAAGAAAATGATTTGTTTCTATTATGGGAAAACTAGACATATTTAGTCTTTTTGTTATTTATGATTAAAAAACTATACTTGGTCCTTTCCAAAACAACCTAGAAAAGATGTATTTCAAGAAAAGAAAGTTTTAAAGAAAAAAAACAAGAGTTATAAAAAAGGAATGATTGCATAAGCTTGAATCTCTATTGTAAAAAGGAGCACTTGGTACATTGACAACAGATGTTCACAACATATGGCAACAAACAAATCTCAATTTGTACATTCTTTAGAACAAAAATATGGAATTGTGACCTTTGGAGATGACATAGAAATTCAAATCAAAGGTATCAGTACCATTGGAGGTAAGAATCAGCCTATTGTTAAACAAGTGTTTAATGGTTGAAGGTCTTAAACACAATCAACAAGTGTTTGTTTGTTTGTTAAACAAGTGTTAGTCAACTTTGTGATTCAAATTTTAATGTTACCTTCTATTTTTGGAGATAACCCTAACCTTGAATCCAAGTGCTTAATTAGCAATACAGGTGATGTTCGCATGTGGCATAGGAAACTAGGTCACATCAACAAAGAAGTTCTTCAAATCCTTGTCTCAAAAGATATGATTCGAGGGTTATCCAAACTTGTCTTAAACAAGCATTTCTTCTTGAATACTTGTGAAGCATGTTAAAAAGGAAAGAAAACAAGGATAAGGTTTGGTAAGAAACATTACATCTCTACCTCTTGTTCTTTAGAATTACTTCACATGGACGAGGTTGGTCCCTCTCAAACTCTTAGTTTGGAAAAGAAAATGTACTTTTTAACTATGGTTGATGATTTCTCTCAGTTCACTTGGGTTATTTTATTATCTCACAAGGATGAAATTTTTGATCATTTTATGATAAAATGTGATCAGATATAGAATGAAAAGGAATATAGTGTCAAATTCATAAGAAATGATATTAGGGGAGAGTTCAAAAATGCTAAATTTGAACAATATTTTCAAATGAATGACATTGTACATCAATATTTCACCCCCAAGACTCCTCAATAGAATGGTATTGTAGAAAGGAAAACAAGATTTTGAATGAAATGGAGAGAATAATCTTGAATGACAAAAACATTCATTATCACTTTTGGCCTGAAGTAATCAACATTGCTTGCTATGTCTCTAACAGAGTTCTAGTAAGAAGATTTACTACTAAAACTTCTTATGAATTATGGACTAGTAGAAATCCATTTGTTGGTTACCTTCATGTTTTTGGTTCAAAATGCTATATTCTAAATGACAAAGATGCTTTGAGAAAATTTGAAGCCAAAATTGATGAGGAAATTTTTCTAGAATATTCAATTGTTAGTAGGGCTTATAAGGTGTTCAACAAAAGAACCAACACTGTGGAAGAAAAAATAAATGTTAAAATAGATGATAGTGATGGTTCAACTCCACAATGTGATGATGAAGAAGTTCTTGTCCAAAATATACCACCTCCCACATACAAACTGATAAAGATTCTAAAATAGGAAGTGAACATGAGGACAATTCTCCAATTCATTCCAAAATGCCTATACTCTGTAGATCATACTCTCTTAATGATGTTATTGGACAAGTAAAAGATGGAATCTAAACTAGAAGCCAAACAAAAGAAATATGTGCTTCTGCTACCTATCTTTTACAACTTGAGCCTAAAAATGTTAGAGAGGCATGCAAGAAGAGCTAAATCAATTCATTAGAAATGATGTGTGAGAATTAACTCCTAAACCTAATCATAACCATATTATTGAAACAAAATGGATGTTTAGGAATAAGACAAATGAAAATGGTAACATCATCAAGAACAAAGTGAGATTGGTTGTTAAAGGATACAATCAACATGAGAGAATTGATTTTGACAAAACCTTTGCTCTTGTGGTAAGAATTGAGTCAATTAGACTTCTTTTAGTTTATGCAAGTATCAAAGGTATCAAGTTGCATCAAATGGATGTAAAGAATGCCTTTTTGAAAGGGACTATTCAAGAGGAAGTTAATGTTAAGAAACCTAAAGGATTTGTAGATCATATTCATCTAAACTATGTTTTCAAATTAAAAAAGGCTCTCTATGGACTCAAACAAGCCCCTAGAACTTGTTATGATAGACTCTCACAACATCTGATGTTAAATGATTTTGAAAGAGGTAGGGATGATGCTAATTTATTTTTTAAAAAGAAGGTAAATATTTACTCATTGTGAAAACTTATGTTGATGATATTATATTTGGTGCTACTAATGAGATTTTATGTAAGAAGTTTTAGATCTTATGCCAATGGAATTTAAAATAAGCATGATGGGAGAACTCAACAACTTCCTTGGATTTCAAATTAGCCAAACTAAAGATGGGACCTTCATTTGTTAAAATAAATACATCAAAGATCTATTAGATAGATTCAAATTGCCAAATGTAAATGCAAAGATAACACCTATGGCTACAAACTTCAAGCTAACCAAAGATGAACAAGGAAAATATATTGATCTCAAGCTTTATAGAGGTATGATTGGTAACTTACTATATTTAACTACTAGTAGGCCTAATATAGTATTAAGTATTGGAATATGTGATACGTATTAAGCTAATCCCAAAAATTCACATTGAAAAGTTAAAAAAAATTCATTATTTAAAATGTACTACTAACTGAGAACTTTAGTACTCAAAGGACTCCATACTTGATCTTGCCAAGTATTGTGATGCACGTTGGGCGGGTTGTGGATCATAGAAGCACAACTGGAAATTGCTTCTTTCTAGGAAGAAGTTTTTTTTCTTGGATAACAAAGAAGAAAATCTCTTCAACACTTTCTATAGTTGAAGTAGAATATATTTTAGTTGACAATTGTTGTGAAAAAATTCTACAAATGAAGAAAACTCTCAAGAATCTAAAGATCCAATTAGTTCACATGCCTATATGTTGCAACAACTGCAATGCTATTAGTATGACGAAGAATATTATTCAACATTCTTGTACTAAGCATATTAAAATTAGCATCATTTCATACAAGAACATACTTAACTTGGACATCTAAAGTTATAATACATTGGGGGAATATGGTCAACTTATTGATGCTTTCACCAAGCCTCTTGATGAATGATGACTTACTGCTTTGTGTAAAGACATGAGAATAGAACCTTGTTCTATGAAACTTATGTTTTCAGAATTCTATCAAAATGTGTATGTGTGTGCGTGTACGTGCGCAAAGGAGTTTACGAGGGAATTTTCCAAGGAAACTTCTTTTTGATGATGCTCAAAAAATAGGAGTGTGTGTGTGTGTGTGCGCGCGCGTGCGTGCGTGAAGGAGTTTAGGATGGAGTTTTCCAAGGAAACTTCTTTTTGATGATGCTCAAAAAAGGGGAGTATGATTTGTTGTATTGCACTTTTACTTTCTAAATTATGATGTTATGCTAATCCATTTTGTAAGTTTTGGACATCACCAAAAATGAAGAGATTGTTAACATTTTGGTATATCAAAAATCTTAGTAAATGAAAAAAAAAGTGGAATGTGCTTGTGGAATATTGTAGGACTAAAGATAAGAGCTTGACAATAGTATAATGAGATCAAGATGAAAGGATGGTGAAGATCAAGATTAGGTTGAGACCAAGATGAGAGTTGAGTTGTTAATTTGTTTACCAAAGTCTCAATAAACAACATAAGAATGAAAGATGTCTACAAGCCAAAAACAAGGTGTTCCAATATCTGCCAAGACATGCCAAAAGCTCAGCAAACATCCTAATGGTAGAGCTCAGGTTTTAGGCCACACATCCCAAAAGATTAGTAGATATGCAACCAAATATTACTTACCATGAATACCCGATCAAAATCATGGATAGAAAAGAAAGAAAACTATGAAGTAAAGTAATTGCTAAAGTAAAACTTCATTGAGAAAAACATGGGAATCAAGAGGCAACTTAGGAAATTGAGTTAGATATGAGAACAAAATTTCCTCTCATTTTCTAAGAGGAAAATTCTTAGAGGAAGGGAGAAAATCATAGTATAATAATTTACAAGGTTTAGTTATTAATTTAAAAAATATGATTAATTCTTTAATACTGTCAAATGAATTTTAATGAATTAGCTCTAATATTCTTGGTTAAATCATAGGATTACATTACTATCATTACTATTATTGTTGTTGTTATTAATAGTTTTCTACACAAGTGAATGCAATCTGATTGCTAGGATGTTTTGTTAAAGTTTTGTATCCTTTATTTTACTACTGCTAGAGCTTAATCATAGGTCTACTTTATATTTTATGATTAATTGTTAAAATATAATTACCCTAAGAATTTTTTTTATCAATTATCATTCCTTTCCAAGTGTTTGGCTATTTACATTAATTTTTTATGTACATTTATGCTTAATTATGCACATCTAGTTATGCATTTTTTATTTTCATTATATATATGTGATTATATAGTACTCTATTCATGGAGCAATTATGGATCCTAACCCTACTCAAAACATCAATTGTTACTTTTTGTTATTAAACTAGGTTTTGGAGCTCAGTTTTAATTATAATTAAATATTACACAAATCATCTTTCTTAAGGAAGTACCTTAGGATGATGTCCCACATAAAATCTAAGTTTACTAATGTGTCTGAGATGTTTAAAAATGTAGGTTTTGATCCTTGGTTCACTGTAATCAAAGTTACAGTGTTCAAGATATCGCATTTTCTAGTTTGTTTAAAATACTAAAAAGTTTTAACATTTGAATTAGGAGACCATGTTAAGTAATACCTAGATAAGATTTCAGCATACAATTAGGTAGAGCACTTGATAAGGATTCCATAGGTTTAAATAGAATTTGATTTGGAGTCCCAGTATATGTGTTAAGAATGTTGGAGTGTGAGAGTATTACTAAAGAAAGAAAAATAAGAAATGGACTTATGAAAATTATTTAGAAGAAAAAATATTTTAAAAATTAATTTTTTAAAAAACGAAAAAGGTCAACTCCAATTTATAATGCACGGTCACATGCATAATGAATATAACGTATATGAATACGATGCATATTACCTTTTCTCTGCCACATCACATTTTTTTCATCATCTCATCCTTTTCACCATTTGGTTTACAACTCTCCTTTTTGCAAAATAGTGATCTATCACATTTTTTCTAAAAGACATTTTATACACTTTCTTCTTCGTTTTATTTGAGCTTGGTTTCTTCTATTCTTTTCCTTATAAATAGGTAGTTGCCTTAGATACATCTTATCATAGTTTGAAGAAGGGTTTTAGGTGTGATAGCCTAAGCAAAGCAAAAACTAATTGAGAGCATTAAGTGGGAAAGGAAGACATAAGAAAATTCTAGAAGCCTTGCCAACACTAGTCAAGAAGTTTATTTTATTTTCCTTTCACATGGTTGCCCCATATTGCTATGGATTTTCAATCTCTCCTCGCTACTTCTTGGTCTTCTATTATTCTTCTACAATTTTAATTAATATGCTAAGATTCTACCAAATTTTTATAATTTTTGGATTTATTTTAATAAAAAAATAATAGTTTAATTATGTTCATATCATATTCTATCTTTTGGTTAATTTTGAAAATTGTGAAAATTATGCCCAACTTGCCCTTGGATATTTTATGAATATATTTGATTTGCTCATGACATAAACATGATTTTGTAAGAATTTTATGGAATTTGAGCTTTTATAGATTTTTGGCCAATTTGGATACCTTTTAAATTTTTGAAATAAAATAATCATATTTGTGGAATCAATTTTGCTTCATTGGTAGTGGGAGCCATAAATCTTTTAGATGCACTAGTCTACATTTAGTATTGAAGTGTTTTTTAGCGGGACCCATGAGAACAAGGATTGTTGGATGGATTTCCTACCCTAGATTTTGATTTGTAAGTTCATGTGAGACTATGAATTTAGCCAAAACCATGGCATTGAGCAGTTGAGTCGAGTGGTATATGGTGAGGCATAGTTAAGATCTATCCTTCCAATGATATGTATGCTTTGGCCATTAAGGATGTTAGTAGTGAGGCTATTGCCAAGACCCAACTATGAGTGACTTGTTTGGAATCATGAGGATAATCCAATGATAGTAGTGAGGTTAGCCAAGGATCTGTCAATATATTCCTTTGGTAATGAGGGTAACTAAGACCTAGCCTTCAAAGATGCTTGAATAAAATATACCCTTTTTTGGTTTTTTTAATTTCTTTAGATATTTATATTTCTTTTGAATTTTTTGAAAATTTAGGGTATTTTTGCTAGAAAATATTTTTGAATATTTTATTAAAAACCTTTGTCTAGCCTGTAACCTAAGACTTTTATCCTTTATGCTCCATGAAGAATGAAATAAAATAACTTTTCTTATTTGAAGAGTCCTTCACTTTGATGTAGAGAGCCTAAAGTAGGTAAGGAAACGTCATAAGAGGAACATAGGATGAAACATGGACTAATTTTGTACAAAATGGATTCTTTCAACTTAAAAAAATAATTTTTATATTTTTTATTTTTGTAAAAAATAAACCTTATACACTTCTTAGATATTTGAGACATGTACCTATTTTTGTGAATTAATAATAAAGTACGATAGATATGAATTTTTCAACTGTGTTGTTGGGACCAGGAGATTGCAAGGAACATTTTTATTTAATATTATTTATTATATATTANGATCATTATTTTACACAATATTTCATGATGCAACTAATGGAATTTTTAGATAACATCCATTTTACGGGTGCATAAATTTTAAATTTTTTCTAAATAAAATTTATTTAATTATACATGTGAATATTATAAACTTTTGTTGCACTATATTGATAGATTGTATTTATGCTCCAAATCAATAGTTTTTATCTATTTTACCATTTCCTTTGGAGTTAGTAAATCAAGATTAAATCCAGATCCTTGGGGTTTCGTAGCATCTCCATTAGTTATTTATAAGATATTTTATAGATAATTAATAGGGGTGTTATAGTGACAATACATTCTTTCTTAGTAGGCAATCCCATAGATGCTAAGCAAGACCTAAGAATAATACCATCTTCAAGGATTAGGACCTTTAGAAAATCTAGAACGTATGCACATAGGAATCCTAGAAGGATGTCAAATCAACATGGCTCTTTTAATAGCTCATCATCATAATCCTCATTTTATTATTGAGTTTTAATGAGAAAGATCATAAACCTAGGAAAAGAACCCCAAAAAAGAGAAAAGATATGAGCATGGTAACAAGGTAGATTGTGGCCTTAACATAAAGATTATCATGCTTGATGATGATCACAAACCATTATTGGAATCTAGAATTCTGATACAAATCAAGATGTGATGAAGGATCCTCCATGCCATAGGAGCCTCCACTTTCAAGCACAATGTGAAGATCTCATCATGTCCCACTCTATTCAAGCAAAGCTTGCCAAAATTTTGTTAACTTGTACAAATTCTTTGTATCTTGCACAATGTTTTGTAACCATACAAATAATCTGTAACATGGCACTCAGAGTTGTCTATTTATTCTAGTCAATTTTTTAATTTCATAATCCCCAAATTTTGTAATAAACTTGGTCTCATTTTTTGTTTACTTAAGGATGAGTTTTCAATTAGTTGTGAAGGCATGATGAAGTTTAAATAAGTTGGTTATGTTGACACCAATTCTTCCTAATCCTATATAAATGCATAGACTAGTTGCATTTATGGTACTTTTGGTCATTACTCTAGCAAAGCTCTTGTAGTTTCTTTCCATAGGTGATGAGTGGCAAGGTACCCCTACACTCAACCATACAAATATGAGTGTTTCACACACAATCTTGTCACACTCCGTAGATGGGAAAGTTGTGGTATCTAGATAGTTACTCATTGATTGCAGTCGATTGTCTTCCCACCTGGACTAGTATATGCTTTGTCACATATGGTTTAGTCTAAAGTGAGGTGTATGATTATGATTCCTATCCTAGTGCTACTCCTAGAGGCAATGGAAAGTAACTTTAATTTAACTAAGAGGGAAAAGGGAGAGAGAGAGTTAAGCTAATAGGACATAGAGAGAGAGTGTGTGTCTAAGCTAGCCTAAGTGCAATGGGCATCCATTCCTTAATCATTTGTACACATCTTGGACCTCGTGCATGACTACCACTAGGATTACCAAGCACATGGCCTAGGTATGCTACTGGGATACCAAGTAGTCACACTTAAATGCTCATGATTAAGTCGTACTCATTATGTATTTAAGGAGTTTAGAGTGAAGAGATATTAACTATGAAAGCAATAAATAACAATAATAATTAAATAATTAAACTAATTGAATGCTGCAATGATGAAGTAATCTCGATCTTTATTTCTGATCATGTGCGTGTCCAAGTACGTCACACTCGAATAAAGGTGTTGTACAATTACAATCATCGCACTGCAGGCATGCACTAGGAGAAAGGGTTGAGAAGAACTAAAAATGAACTAACTTCTATCTACTGACTAAAAAACCAACTTACTATCACTTTCCCATGGGCCCCATTGTGTATTTATAGGCTCACATAGGAACTACGATATCATGTATCCGATATCGCTTATCAGGCTACGATATAGTGTACTTGATATCATGGGTCTGATGTCGGGACTCATTAGATATCAGGGGTTTGATAATAGGGGTCCAATAATAGGGGTTTGATATCAACACCTGGTNTTATAATAGGGGTCCAATAATAGGGGTTTGATATCAACACCTGGTTAACAAGGGTCTGATATCAGCACCTAGTTAACAAGGGTCCAATATCAAGGGTCTGGTATCAGCACCTGACAAACCATGATTCATCAATAGGACTTAGTGAAATTTTCCTCTAAGTGCTTGTAGCATGGATTGAATTGATTGTACAGATTTTTATTCAAGTGCAAGATGTACCTAGACACATTTTCATAATGGAAATAAAATTGATATTTCTTCTTTCTATTACAGTACTTAGACTAGCATTTAGTTTACTTTCAATAACTTTACTCTTCTACACTGAGAAATTAATATTTTATTCTATAAGAACATTAATATGACTACTTTGAACATAATATACTAATGTTTGGTAATCCTAGCAATGAATACTTAGTATGCCCAATAGTAAACACTTGGTAACCTAGTGATGTTCGTATAAGTTCAAGATGTGTATGGAAAATTAGAATAGATGGATGCTTCATGTTATAGCTCACCTTATCTCCAGTTCCTTTAAATAGTTAAAATTTACTATTTCAATCACTTCACCCTCATGATACTTTTAATGATAAAAATAATAACATTATTAATAAGTGAAAAATACCCCTATGCTCAACCATATGAGTCATAAGTGTTCATGTGTGATCTAGTCAAATTCTATAGACCTTAAGTCTTCAACTACACTAGTTCTAGAAAGTGAAGTCTAATTGTTACAATCGTTGTCTTCCCCATTACACTTGTAAAATATAAAGGTATGGTTAAGTGCAACCAAGGTATCTTATTTTTATCATTTTTTATGTTTTATGTTCTTGATGCTTAGAATAAAGAAATGAAGTAACTTTTAATGGCTAATTTAATCTAACTAACTAATTAATCTCTACCTAATCCTAACATAGGTATCTAATCCCACTTTTAGTACACATCTTGAACATGTATAACACTAGTGGGTTACCAAATGTTAAGTGTTGCTTAGATTACCAAGTGTCATGTGCATGCTTAAAGCTATCGTACTTACATGCTTAATTAATTACTATTTAGCCTAGCTAACTTAACTTAGCATAATTTAGCTTAATTACTTGAAAGCATTAAATAAAATTGCATAAAACATTAAATTCATAAATAAAATATTTAATCTAGCCAAAGTGCTACAAGATTTATCAAAAAGCTTGTATTTATTGTCACACACACTATTGTGCTTAGGTACAACAATGCTCGAATAAATATCCATACACTCAATGACTCTTGCTATGAATGATTGGGAAAATATCCTAACTTTAGGGAAGAAAAAGTATAAGACCTCTACTATGCTATGATAAAGCCTATGCCCAAACCATGTACGCAAGCGCTATATTTTTAGGTCAGCACATATCCTTAGACATTAGATATTTGACATTGCCTCTAAGCCCCTAATATCTGGTATCTGATATCAGAGCTCCGATATTGAGTACCTAATATCGGAGAGAGACAAAATATAGTTTATCATACCCCCACAACTAAATGAAAACTCATCATCAAATGAACAAAATAATAAACAAGTCCCTTACAAAATATTGGGAAGGTATGGGATTATTGACTGACATGCAAACTAACTCAAATGAAACAAACAAATTATAAGTGCCCAAGTGTATGAATTTACAATCTTTTATAAAATTTGATGTTCATGAAAATAGAATTGAACGTCCTAGTCAAAATTGACATCCAACTCCTCTGGAAACTGAAGAATGAGGGAGAAGAGTCAATGATCATGAAGGGGCCTTGTTGCATGGTGTTGCTACTAATTCCTTGGTGAAGACAGTCCTGCCTTCAGTCCATGCTTCCCACTGTAATCATAACAAAATCACGAATTAGTGTTCAATGTGTAACTTATGGCTTTTAGGTACCTTGTCTCTTTGGTAATTACACTTGGCTAGGTTATGATTATGGTGAATTTATTCTTTTAATAGCATTAGCGAGAAGACTGAAAAGTATGGTGAAATGAATAAGTAGTCCATAATTAAATTTTGAAAAGCTCAAATGTGATGAAATGCTTGAAGACAATTAAATAATTCACAATAACAAAAAAGAGGATTTCATTGAAAAACATTGTGAAGATACACAAAATTGGATGTCATTGATGGGGCATGCAAAAGGATTTGATTGTGAGAATGCCTAAGGATAAAAAACTTAACTAACCCAACCAAAAGGTATGCAAGTGGATCCTCCCCAAAGTAGGCACATGCCCTTTGTTGCCCTTGCATATCCTTAAACGAAGGAGTTCGTGTGCCCCATGGGTGATTAATGGTTACTGAATGTTAAGTACAAAAACCTAGAGGAAACTCTCTAAGAATTTTAACACATCAAACCAAGACATCAAACAAGAACATGAACACCAGCAGTGAGGTGAGGCATGAAAAGCATAGATGGATAAGAGAGAGAAAGTGGAATGGAGTTCTCGATTAAGGTCACATGAAGTTCATTGTGAATTTTGTGGTGAAATGACCTAATAAAATCCATCCTTAGTCCAAACCAAAACCAACCACATTTAGTGACTTTGCATCACCACTCTAAGACTAGTTAGCCCCCTTAAGACACAAGAGTGCTCACATAGAACAACTACCATTCCTTATTTAAGAAGAAAAAAGAAGCAGGAAGTGAAAAAGGGACTTAGTTATAGGGGACATTTAAGCATGGGTAACATGTCTTTCTAGTCCCCATAACTAGTGCTTATAGCTTGTTTATTTTGTCTTAGGGATGTGCTTTAAATTTCCATCATTTTTTTCATGAAAACCACACCATGCAAAGACTTATTCAACTTCCTGTTATTGGTCGATACAAAACAATAAGAAATCCATGAAGACACCTTTGCACCCAAGTAAGTAAAAGAGGTACAAAGAGTATTGAATCCCCTTGAAGTCACACACTTTTTAAACCTTTTAATCCTTCCCAAGTCTGGAAACTACCAAGGCTACAAATTCGTTAAAGTTTTATTAATGAAAAGGGACCTCACACTTCTAGAACCAAAACACCATAGAGTTTGTGGATGGGTGGATGACATGGACTCACTGCCTATTTTATGAAAAAGAAACCATGTTCGTGTTATCTATAACAAAATTCAAAGCTAAAATCCTGACACTGATAATGAAATAACTAGATAGCACATGCACACATCAAGCAAACCATACTATACCTAGTGATTTCCCATATTTGCTAACTATTCTAATTAAGATATTAGTGATTTCCCTATTTGTAATCTCAGCTTGACCATTGGCTTGGGGATGATAAGGTGTTGTTAATTTATGCTCAACCCCCAAGTGTTGCATGAGCTTCCAAAAGATAATACCTATAAAGTAGGTTCTTTTATTAAAATTTAATGCACGTGGCACATCAAACCTATTTACAACATTCTATTGTACAAATTGAGCAACAGTAGAAGATGTACAATTGATGACAGTTGCTACTTTTGGCCATTTCATACAATAGTCAATAGTGACTATGATATATGCCTTTCCAGTTTACATGGATGTGATGGGACCCATGAAGTCAACACCTCAAATGTCGAAGGGTTCTAATGGTTGGATCCACTATTGAGATCCCTCCATTTAAATGATTATTCCACCATCACATTGACAATGTTCACAAGAGTTGAGAAATTTGTGAGCATCCCTAAAAAGTGTTGACCAATAATATCCTGCCATCCGGATCTTAATGACCATGCATCTCCTTGCATAGTGGCCTTCACAAGGACCCTCATGAGTGTCCTAGAAAACATGTAGTTAATTAGCATTAGGGACACACCAATGAACCAAGCCATCAATGCACACCTTGTAGAGATGCTTGTTGATCTCCATGAAGTGTTTCACCTAGTGAAGAAACTAAATTTATTTTTTTTTTGGAAATTCAGCTCTTATGACATTTCTTAAGTANTTTTTTTTTTTTGGAAATTCAGCTCTTATGACATTTCTTAAGTAAGAAGATAGGTGAGAATGCCATCATATCATTTAGGCTCAATGGGCAATTTTTTAGTTATAGCCTTGGCAAAAGAGAAGTTCAGTAAGAAATTGGTCAAACAGTGGGCTTTCCTCTTTGTTGTCCCATCGCAACTAAGACAAGTGATCAGTGATCACATTTTTAGTTTTCTTTCTATCTACCATCATAAGATTGAATACTTGTAAGATCAACAGCCACCGTATGATACAAGGACTCACCATTGGCTTATTCATTAGGAAGTGAATTGCACTATGATCCACATGCACCAACCCTTTGTACCTAAGCACATAGTACTTAAACTTCTCTAGAGCAAACATCATTGCCATCAATTCTTTTTCTATGATGGTGTAGTTTAGTTGTGCACCCACAATGCTTCAGCTTGTGCAGTGGATGTAATATGGACGTTTCTTGTCATCCAACTTCATAAGCATAACCCCCAAGGCATAATTTGATGCATCTACCATAACATGAAATGTTCTAGACCAATCTAGTGCTTGTAGAATTGGAGTTTCTATGAGTTTATCCTTTAGATATTTGATGAGACCTGAATTGCACATAGTGCTGATAGTCGTGATATCACCACCCTGTTGTATCATAGCCCTGTTGTATCAGTTGCCGTGATATCACCACCCTGTCGTATCAGAGTCGCGATATTGCAAGGGCCGTGATATCGCAGTC
>MNCI01007223.1:4458-15601 GCA_015680685.1 Gnetum montanum
TGGCCATCGTATATATACATGCCATCCTATATTATGCCTTTATGGATGTGTCATGCTTAAATAAAGAAAAACTAAATTATGTTTTCTAACCAATTGAAAATAATCACTTGTGTCTTTTACCACTCAAAGAATAATTCACTTCTTTGAAAGATTTATATTAAACAAGAGAAAAAAAATTACATGATCTAAACATAGTAGGGGGAGTGGAACTTGAAATAATTGAAACATAGATACACCCCAAGATTTATAAAATTTTATAACTCAATGCTATATCATAGANATTTATTAATGGTTATTTTTTATTACTTTAAATATATAGAAATTTGTGCAATTAATAAAATTTTGAATAACATACATTCTATAAATTAGGATTCAATTTTAATGGATTATTGTTGCAATATATATGTGTTGTGAAAGAAAATAGTTGAAATGTGTTGGTTCAGTAGATTTATAGGTTTAATAAGGGACCACCACTTGGAGTAATGGTAAGGTGCTTATTTTTAAAGTTATAAGATCTAGGTTTGAGCCTAGCTCTAAAGAGGCTAGGTTTTCATTCATCCACCATCCTCCTAGGATCCCTCCATTCAAATTGTTAAGCATTAATTTTTGTTTTGCAAGTGCATCAACATTACAATTAATAAGGTTAAAAAAAAGCTTTACAAGTTAAAAGAAAGGAAGATTGTAAGTATAGGTGTGTTGATGGTTATTAAATAGTATAAATAGTGATAAAGTAGAGGTAAAAATGCAAGGCCAAAAGGTTACTATGAGCAATTCTACTACCTAAGGTTAATGCTTCAATCAAATGGTGAAATTGATAACTCAGTCTAATTGGGTAAGGGGTGAGGGGAGGTTGGGAAGGTTATTAGAACCAAACATTTTCTTAGTCCAATTAGAACTTTATAACTTAGTATTGCTAATTAGAATCAAGAGTCTTACTACTAGGATAACACCTCATTGTTAGCTTTTTTATGTTTGTTTTATTAAATAGTACAAATTTGTTTTACTATAGCCTAAAATATTTCTACCTCTAATAGAGAGAATGGAAATTTGTGCCTAATTATGATATCTTTGTGCCTAATTATGATATCTTAGATGTAGCCCTTACATCATTAGAAAAAGGCTTAATTTGCTTCATTTATTTGAAAAGGCTTCTAACGTGCCACAATGTGTCTTAACCATAACATTACTTTTGTTTAAGATTTTTTTAATAAAAAATGATTGTTTTTAGTCAAGACACATGCTACAAGTTAAGCTTAAATAAACAATTTATAAATGTTATGTGGGTTAAGTATTTGACAAATAATTTGTGTTCTAAATGATCACTTTTAATAACAATGAGGTGTTAGCCTAGTGATATAGGTCTTGCTGTGGTAACTCTAGGTCATAAGTTTAATTCTACTAGATAGTATTGAGTTATAAATTTCTATAAATCTTAGGGTGTACTCATGTTTTAATTCTTTTGGGTTCCAACACCCCTAACTTTTAACAAGTTAATAAATTAAGCTCTATTTAGGAATTGTAAGAATAGTTTTCTTAGAAAAACATGCAAATAAAATTGTGATATCTTGGAATTCTACAAAAGAAACTACATGGTTTGTTTATTTAAAGTGGTTAGTCCATTGTCTTGTTAGGTCAAAGGTTTTTGGTTTGAATTACACTTTGAGACATCCTTATACTACATTATATTTTTTTAAAACGATATTTACCCCCAAGACATATAATCAAATTGAAACTTTAAAACTTAGCAATGCCCATTAGAATCAAATCCATAACTTGGAGCTTCCAAATCAAGATTCTTACCAGTAGGCCAACACCCTATTATTATTTCTTTATAATTCTTCTAATATATCTTGTTGGCTATATGTCCTGGGATGTACCTATAATTAGATTATTTTAGGTTCTAACTTCTTCTCCTAATCAACCACCTAGGCTAATGAGAGATGACTCAATTATCTCATTGTCAAGTATTTGTATGGTTGTAAGTTTAAGTCACAATTAAAGCATCTTAATGTTTTATTGAGTTGGAGTAAGATTAGATGAAGTTTTATCTGGTGATACTCCTTAACTTCAAGGATTTTTGCTTTATACCTAGAGTTGCTTTTAGCTCCTTGTTCTTTATGCCATTTGGATTGATGTAATGTGTTTTATCATAGACATTTTCCAACTAATGATCTTCTTTTGTTTGCTCAATGTGACATCACTCAACAACTCATGCATTACCGACAACCTTGAATGTGTCTCTCTTTAATTTTTTTTGTTTATAGGAAGTCTTTAATATTAAAAGAAGGCATGGTTTGATCTTTTTCCCACTCCAAAGAGAGGCATTTTAGGATTGGTTGTAAGGATGAAAACCTAAAAAGGCATCCCAAAATTGTTGGATCTCTACTTTTCTATTATGTTGAAGTTTCATCTCTCTTTAGTGCTTCTCTTCCATTTAATAAGTTCTACCAAAAGAGTTATGTTAGCTCTATTTTTTAAGGTTATATATAGTTAAATATTTTTAGTCCTTTTGACAAGTTAATATTTTGTTAAAATATATATTTTGAACAAAATGAAGATAATTTATGAAATTAAATATGTTGATTATTTATTATAACTTGCCTAATTCTTATCATTATTATTTATTAACAATGAGGTGGAAGCCTAGTGATAAGATTCTTTTGATTTGGAAACTTTAGGTTATGGGTTCAACCCTTACCATTATGTTTTTACTTGTTATATTCCTTTATAATTATTCTAATGAATCTTCTTGGCTATATGTCTCGGGGTGTATCTATATTCAATTTATTTTGGGGTTCATACATGCCCCTTATTGTTGCAAATTAATTGTTGAAACTAATAAAAAGATAAAAAAGAATCTATTGTTGCTCAAGATTTTAATGTTATTACATCCTTTACACCTTTCATAATGAATAATAATAATTTTATTTTCTCTTATAAATAAAAAGTAGCTATTAGTACTATGAAGGTTAATGCACTAATTGAGACTACATATGAGATCAAGCAAATGTTTGAGAAAAAAGCTAGTGAGAGCTTTATTATGATTAATTCAAGAAAGTTGACTAGCTTTGAAAGTCTTATGAAAAAATCAATTCTTTTTTCTTCAATAATCACTATATCAAAAGCAACACAAAATCCAAGTCTTTCTACTTCAAGCAAGTTTAATGCCTTAATACTTCAAAAATGCTTCTATTAACTAGAAATTTCATTATTATATGATTTTTCATTGAAATAATATTACTCTTTTTGTTGCTTTACATTTTTGAATATCATTAGAATAATGTTTTGTTGTTTTCCTTTGTTGTTTATTTTTAAATTTAATTTTCAACCAAATTTATTATTTTTTTCCCTAACACCACCCTCCCCACCATCCCAAACCTACCACCAAGACTTTACCTTTCAATATATAATGCTATAAACTCTTAGGATGGCAATTGAAAACATAAATACTTAAGTAATCAAATTACTAACAGTTGTTCTACAAAGAAAACAAATACATGCTGAAGAAGTATACATATTTAAAACTTCTCTTTGCCCTCTATGCATAGAGGTTCGTATATGTTAGACAATTGTTACTTCCATAACATCTCTAAAATAAAATCTGATATAGTTGTCATGTTTGTGAAAACTAATGTTTTTCTTAAAAATGGAAGGTGCTAATTGAATATTTGAGGGGTGACCTTTGTATGTTTAGCACATGCGCAATCAATTGGGTTTTGTCACTATAAACTTTAGCAGAGTGAGCTTTTGGCTCTGTGCTTCTCTTAGCTTTGAAATGGGCTTCTAAACCCTTAGTTCTTGTAGGTTGATTTATCATAGTTAATCATATTTTGAGCTCCACTCACGTGTACTACTCCTCCTTTATGGCTCCTTCCAAATCTTTTTTTAGTGCATCAACAAAATTCTTAGGAATTTTTAATGAGGGATAAGGACAATCACAAAGCTTTTCATCTAGTTGCTTGGGATATCTACACTTTAAGCAAGGAACACGAGGGCTTAGGCCTCACCTCTATTGAGCACCAAAGTATTGTCTTGGCCTCCAAGTGGGTCGCTCATTGTATAAAAGGAGATGAAGCTTGGAAGATCCTTTTTAAGCATAATATTTCTTGTCTTGGTAATCACCACAGATGGAAAAACACTCATTGGAGTAATTGGATCATCAGTGGAGGTTCTTAGCAGATTATAGGTTCTTTTTTGTTTAAGAAAATTTGGTGGTGTTAAAGTCAACTTAAAGGCTTTTTACAATGGAGACCTTCTTAGATAAGCTTGAACTCTTTGTCAATACACTNGCATGTGCTAAACATACAAAGGTCACCCCTCAAATATTCAATTAGCACCTTCCATTTTTAAGAAAAACATTAGTTTTCACAAACATGACAACTATATCAGATTTTATTTTAGAGATGTTATGGAAGTAACAATTGTCTAACATATACGAACCTCTATGCATAGAGGGCAAAGAGAAGTTTTAAATATGTATACTTCTTCAGCATGNAGAAATGTTTTTCCTTGACAAACTTGCCAAAGCTTGATTCCGTGTAGGATATTAAAATCGCAATGTCATAATTTGCTTTGCGTAGTCTGTATTTTCCATTCCTTAAGAAATGTGAAGGGTAAACAAAGATCTAAGTTGTGGAAAATTTACAGAGAACATGATATGCCAAAGTGTGCGAATTGAATTATGCTATTGCTACTTTTGGTTTAAGGGCTCATGTCAAAAGATCGATCTTTGGTGTACAAAATGCCATGCATACCAAAATCATGGCAGTTTAGAAAACCTTTAGGGATCTTAGATTATGTACAATTTGAACGGGATTGGGAAATGAAAGTTTGTAATTTTGTTGCATTTGTTTGATATCTAAGTTAGTGAAATTGAAACTAAAATTTTTACTTAAGTCCATTGAGACTCCTTGGATCTATTGGACTAGTTTTAGAATTTCTTTTAAAGAAATTTTTTCAAAAAAAAATATTATAACTCAGTGGCCAATAAAATTGAATCTGTGACCTAGGATTACTAGGCTAAAATCCTTACCAGGCTAAAATCCTTACCACTACGCCAACACCAAAGTATCTTTACATATTATTGTGGATTGTGCCAAGAGTGCTTTCAATGTATGCAGATGAAAGACATGTAATGTATGTGGATGAAAGACGTAAATCCTATGTGGCAAATTCTGTTAGCATAATTTGCAGAGCTTGTATGCGCTAAGGAGCATGCTTTTGAAGNTATGCATAAATTACATGGCTGGAAATCCTATGTGGCAAATTCTGTTAGCATAATTTGCAGAGCTTGTATGCGCTAAGGAGCATGCTTTTGAAGCTTTTTTGGTATCTCAGGTGATAATGTGAAAACGTAGGGTAACATAATTTGTGTACCAATCTTATACAATGGTTGTTGAATTGTGGGTGGACGAGGCTAAATAGCATTATATAAAGCACACTGTTTGTCATGACTTGTTAATATTTGACTTGAAACAAAATGTCTAAAGGTAAGGATTTGGACTCATGAAACAGTTGATCGAAACAATTGTCGGTTCAGTAGTATGTTACGATTGTGCAGTTTAGGGACCAGGCTTTACAGAAATATGGTGTAAACAAATTGAATTAATCCTAAAGCAATTTTTGAGTAGAGTTTGTGTCCATGTTTAAATCTCTTATCATATCTTCTTGTTCTCCAACTAGAAGGTGAAGCACTTTGGCAATGCAAACCAAGATAAATGATAGTTTTATTGAGGACAAAAATGCCTAAAAAGTATGGAACATCTATCCATGACTTGTAGTGTGGTAAAAAAAGTATTTATTGCATGTTCATAAGTCAAGTGCTGGAACATATTTGAGGAGAACACCTTAAGCATGACCCCTTTTTCCTGAATGTTAAAATCTTAATCAGAGTGGGCTGATCAGCAGGGCAAGAATGAATTTTCATTATTTTAGAATCCAGACAAGGAGATAATATTCTTCCTAAGAAATCTTGCACTTGTAGTCTTTGTTTGTTTGGTTTCATTCAAAATGAAAAATATGTTTTCCATTATTGCATTACGATGTATAACTCATATGATCCTTGGGACATTTTATTGAAATTGTTTTTAGGGTTTTTTGTAGTCTATACCAATCCTATCCAATAGATCTCATGGATATTATTGTGTATGTAATAAAATACTAGATTCAGTTTCTATTTTAATATTTGCATGATCACTTTAAGAAACGTTGCAGTAATTTCAAAGGATTCTGTCTAAAATGCTAGAGACAAGTCTCACAATTTTTGTACTTAATGTAATAATTTAGTTTTTCTTGGACAGTTTTAGTTTTTAATTTTTTATATTCTTCATAACTTACTAAGTTGTTAATATTAATGTAGCATAAGTTTTGATGTATCAAAAAGAAACAAATTTTGTAACAACATTGTCCCTGAGAACGTTGTTTGGCACCCCAAGAGTTTCCCAAGCAGATTCTNTAGCATTCCTTTGTTCCACTCACGTGGACACCATGGGGACTACCAGCTGAACCCTCCAGATTCATCACCGCGTGCTAGTTGTTGGTGTCGTGCTCCAAAGAGCGCACGCAACATCCCATAGCACGTCCCATAACACTCCCGATAAAAACACCCCAACACAGAGTTGAACTACGGAACCCTCCCAGGCAAGGTCCTATCGAGTGGGGTAATGAGGTAGGTCGTAGCCTCCTCTTACTAATGCATGGAACTATCATGCTAGTATGGTTCCGAAGACACAAGGAGCAAAGGACCCCTTGTGCCCCCACGGCCCCTGAACCGTGGGGGAGGTAATAGGCTATCAGCAACCTTGCTACCTCTCTCACAATTCTCCCCTGCTTAAAAACGAGCGATGACCTCAGAGCATGGCCTGGGTAACCCATGAGGCTGCTACATCAAAACCAAGGAAGAATTTTGTCAATTCCAGGGAAGTACGCCCATGCTATTCTGAGTCAATTCGAAGGGATCTTTGGTTCTAAAAGGTCCAACTGCTAGGGCCTAAGGCCATAAAGCATTTTTGTTGAACTCGACCATCTTCCTAGATTCTAGACTCATCCTAGCATCTGACATCCAAGTCAAGGGCATCACTCCTCAAGACTTGAACTATCCATCCTTCCATACGCGGCCTAAAATGCCAAGCTATGGGAGGACATCAAGTGGTCTATCATTGCAACATGATAGAACGCACCGACCTAGGGATCCATGAGTTCCAGGGCATCCCCTGACTCGTTTGATCCAAAGATCTAGGAGTGTTAAGTTCAACACTCTTTGAATCTTAAGCCCCATTGCTTATAGAGCACTTTGAATGGCTCCAGGCACTGTCCTCCCCTGTTTGAGGCCGACTCCCATAGGAATTTGCTCTCGAATCCTATAAGGCATCACATGTCATGCCTCTTCTAATTTTTTTTCACCTGGGAGGTTTCTCCATCCATCATCAGAGCAACCAAGGTGGGAGGTCAATTGCTTGCTCCCTACAGAAGTCCAGGATCAAGTTTTCCTGGGACCTCAAGTGTTCCAGTGGTTCCCAGCTATCGTCTGAGTCAGGACAATGTTTCCAGTGGATGAGGAACTCCACTTTCAAATCTGCCCCATGGCCAATGGTCCAAAAGTTCCGGATGCATTCTTCTCTCTTTCCTTGTATAGATTGTATACAAGGTCGCTCTCTGATCGAGAGGCTTCTCTCTGGATATGGGAACCCATCTGGCAACGACTTTAGCATGCTGACATGAAAAACTAGATGGACTCAGTCCATATTGATCAGTAGCTAAAGCTTATACGTCACAGGGTTAATTTTGTTGATGATCCGGAAGGGACCATCATACTGCCTCATCAGCTTGGAGGTAGTTCCTTGTTTCGGTTTAAACTGACGCGGGTCCAACTTCAAGAGGATCCAGTCTCCCACCTTGAATTCATGAGGTTGGAATTTTCAATCAGCATATTTTTTCATTCGTTGCACTGCCCTTTCCAGATGATACTTTACTGTATCAACGTTTTTAGACCACCTCTTCAAGAATTCATCTATTGTGGGATGTCGACCCTGCAACGAGGGAGAGACCATATGAGGGGTAATGGGCTGCCTTCCCATTACCAGTTCTGCAAGAGAAAACCCAGTAGCTGAGGACTTCTGGATGTTATAGCTCAGCTAGGCAATCCTCAACAGAAATGGCCAGTTCTTTTGGTCACTACGAACATAGTGACAAAGGTACTCTTTAAGTACTCGATTCATCCGTTCTGTCTACCGATCGGTCTGCGGATGAAAGCTTGTTGACAACTTGAGGGTGGTACCCATCATGCCAAATAGTGCTCGCTAGAAAGCACTTGTGAAGCATGGATCTAGATCTGAAATGATGCTCATGGGTAACCCAAAATATCAAACCACCCTGTCAAAATAGTATGCTACCGTATCCTTAGTTGAGCACTATGAGGGACAGGGAATGAATATGGCAAATTTAGAGAATTTGTTCACCACAACTATGATGCTGCTCAAACCCTGAATATTTGGCAATCCAGTGATGAAGTCCATAGAAACTATAGTCCATGAAAATGGAGGGATTTCCAAGGGCAGCAGAAGACCACCTGGATGCTTCGTAGACCCCTTATCCTACTGGCACACTAGACACTTCCGGATATAAGTAATCACATCTTGATACATTTTTGGCCAGAAGAAGGTTCTCTCAATGAGAGCCAAGGTCCTTTGCTGTCCAGGGCACCCTGCCCACTATGTGTCATGGCACTCTCGGATGATCTCCTTGTGTAGGCCATCTCAATTCGGAATGCATATTCAACTATCCCGAAACCAAAGCAATCCATACCTCATTTTGAACTATGGTGCTCGCCCAATTTCTATCAGCTTCATTAAATCAATGATATGGGGGTCCCTTTTCAAACCATCTTGAATTCTAGCCAACAACACTTCGTCACATTGAACATGTGAAGTTTGTGGTCCAATAATGAAAAGAGCTTAGAGGCAGGTTGAGGACAGCGACTCAATGCATCTGTCATCACGTTCTCATTTCCAGGACGGTAAGTCAATTGCAAATCAAATTCGGACAACATGGCCAACCATCGAGCCTGTTTGGGCCTCAGCTTCGTTTGATTCATCAAGTAGCTAGTGGCCAGGTTATCCATCTTCACGAGGACATGACTTCCCAACAAGTAGTGTCTCCATGCTCTCAAGCAATGGACAATAGCGAACGTTTCCTTTTCATGGACTGGCCACCTTTGCTCGACTTGATTCAGCTTCCGGCTTTCATAAGCGATAAGATGACCTTCCTGTAGCCAGACGTCCCCAATGGCATTGTCACTGGCATCCATATGAACCTCAAAAGGTTTCGAGAAATTGGGCAACGCCAACATTGGATGGGAGGTTAAAGCCTCTTTGATCCTCTCGAAGGCTTTCTGACAATTTGCATCCCACTCCCATGCAACTTCTTTCTTTTGCAAATTGGTCAGAGGAGTAGCAGATAGAAGGTAGCTGACCTCATGAACTGTCTGACCTCATGCACATTAGTGGGAGCGGGCCATTGGTGCACAACCTCTACCTTCTTCGGATTTGTCTTTACCTGCCCATACCCCACGAGATGCCCCAAAAATTTTAGCTCTGAGCAGCAGAATTCACATTTTTCTTTCTTAACATACAATCGATTTTCTCGTAGCTTCTCAAGGACCATTTGCAGGTGGAGGGCATGTTCCTCCATTGACTGGCTATATATCAAGATGTCATCAAGATAAATGACCACAAATTTGTCTAGGAAGGGTCGAAATATCTCATTCATCAAGGTACAAAATGTAGTCGGTGCATTGCAAAGCCCGAAAGGCATTACGGTCCATTCATACGACCCATACTATGTTACACATGCAATTTTTGCTTCGTCCCCTTCTGCAATGTGAACCTGGTAGTACCCTTGTCTGAGGTCTAGCTGGGTAAAATATCGGGCCCCTACCAATTGATCGAACAAGTTAGAAATGAGCGGTACTGGGTACTTGTTCTTAATCATGTGTTTATTCAACAGTTTATAATCACAATAGAGCCATAGCGTTCCGTCCTCCTTGGTAATAAATAGCACCGGTGCCCCATAAGGAGATTTTGAGGGACAAATGTATCCCTTGGACATTAAACCTTCAAGCTGCTTTTTCAGTTCCCCCAATTTTGGTCCTGTTAACTGGTATGGCCTTTGGATAGGAGGATCAATGCTAGGCTGTAATTCGATTTTGTGATCTACTGCTCTTCGAGGTGGAAAATTACCAGGCAGTTCAGGTGGCATCACATCTTTAAACTTATCGAGCACTTGTGCTATACATGGGTCAACAATAGCTTGGGATCCACAAGCCTTAGAAGGATCACCCGTTTGCATAGCTAGCAGAAATTTCCTGGTAGCGTCCCTGGCCAAGCGTTTCATCATCATTGGTGACACAATCTAGGGGCTAGCGCCCTCATCCTTTCCCATCTGTGCCCCATGAGTTTGAACGAGGCATGGAGAGCTTTCATGTGAAATAAAAATTAGGTCTAGATGTGGGACTGTGAAAACTTTGGCCTTGCATAAAAATTCTTGCTCCAAAATGACTTGAAATGAGTTCATTTCTAAAATTAAAAAGTCTAGCACTCCTTGCCATGAGCCCACTTGAATAGGAACACCATGATACACCCCGATGCACCAAAGTGGCCTGAACTTGGCCAACTTGCAGGATGCTTGGAAAGTTTCCATCTTTAGCTGTAAGTCCTTTACCATGGCTGGAACCATGTAATTGTGACTGGCCCCATTATCAATGAGGGTACTTAGCTGACTTGAGCTCACAGTGATTGGGGCCAATTGAACCTGATGTAGAGTATTAGGATTAGGATTCTGGGAGTTTTCAGCTCCTGACCTCTGTGTAACCATGTCTGATAACTCCATCATCATCGCTAGCCTCCGCTGTTCCCCCGATGTGCTTCCATCAGTGATCTGAAGGCATGGGTCAGGGCGATAATTGAGTGCCATTAGTTGTTTCCCTAGAGCTAGCCTTTGCCTATTCGCAGTCCTTCCTGAACTCAGGGGACAATTTCTTGCCAAGTGATTTCCACGACACAAGAAGCATTGAATTGGCCCCTTAGAAGCACCTCCTGTAAACTGCTTCTTCTTGGCCCCAGGTTGCCACTTGCTCCCTGTATCCTTG
>MNCI01007225.1:17461-33702 GCA_015680685.1 Gnetum montanum
AGCCATGCCCTCCCCATTATAATTGGGAAGTCCCCTTTGTTACTGTTGACTTTTATCACTAGGAAATCAGCTGGGTATGACCAACCACACATAGTGGTAATGATGTCCTCCACTAATCCCAAGGGAATGGTGATGGACTGGTTAGCCAACTCTAATTGAATGTTGCTCTTCTTGAGTGGAGGTAGGTTCCAGGCTTCTCGTGAGATTAAGTTGACTTCAAAACCTGAGTCAAGAAGAGCCTTACATGATTTGTTCCTAGCGACTTGGAGGTAGATTAAGGGACTTCCAGGATTAGAGAGTTTCCTGGGAAGGTGGCCTGCCTTGATCCAGTTAGTAACGGTATGTGTTAACATAACCGTGTGCGTTAAGCTCTATTGTTGGTTTGAAGGGAGCTTTGAAGCCTTAATTGTTGGAGGAGTGTACACAAACTCAACCGCTTGTTTGGGCTTTTGGTTCTGAAGAGAGGTCTTTTCTTCTTGCGGTTGTTAGAACCAGCAGTGGGTTGAGGGTTTACAGCTCTCATAGCATTACATTGCTGCGGTTGAGTGGGGAGTTCCCCTTGCATTGTTGGAGCAGGAGGTAGTGGAATTACCGACGTAAGAGATGCAAATGGATTCGGAGGATGGTATGTATGTGATGTGTCTCCCGGAGGAGAAGGAGTCCTAAAATACTCTCAAACTTGGTAGTGACATTGTGGAGTTGCGTGACCCATAGAATCACTTGGAGAAACCGGCTGCTGCACGTAATAGCCATATGGGTCTGGTTGCCGATAAGGATATTGTTATCTAGGCGGTGGCATCCCCCATGACTGTGGGTGTTGCCACTGCTGATGTTGCCCGATAGGTTGTGGCGAAGTTCCACTTGGATAATATGTTAATGGTTATTGGAACTGCCTTGGGTTACCTTGGGGATAAGGTAACCTTCGGGGTGCCTGCCATCTGTTAAGTCTTGGGTTGAGTGCATACACCCTAGACTATTATAGATGTGAGATTATTGGGCAACATCCCTTAGGAGGGTCATATTGGCAAATATCACATCCACCATCATTATCTGTATCCGAATCCACAACCTCATCAGTGATAGTCATTTTTCCCTTACCCTTGTCATGTGCATGGCCTGAATCTCTCCACTTTTTCTTGTCATGGTGACTACTTCGTTCCTCCTTAGACTCCTCTACGATTTTCAGGATAGTTTCAATTTACTATCTAAGGAGCTCCATATTTCATCTACCTTAGCTGATGCTTCTGTTGTTAATTCTTGAAGTGGTAAGGTTTTTCTATTCACCAACTCTTCAAGTGGTGACTCATCCTCTTCATCGCAGAATCTCACTCCCTTCTTTCAGAGGAAAGGATCGCGGTTATACTCTTCCACGCTTTCTCTTTTTTGTAGCTCCCCTTCTTCTTTAGCTACTTGTTCCAACAATCAATGAATTTCATGGGACCTAAGTTCAAATAATCTCCCTTGGGCATATGTCCCAAGGGTTCTACTAGTTTCGTGTCTTAGCCCATCTATGAGGTGGCGGAGTTGATCTTGTTGTGTGTAACCATGGCCCGGGCAACGATGTAGCAATGCATAATATCAGCCCATGGCAGCATCCAAGGGTTTGTGATTACCCTGCTTCCATCCTTGGATCTGCTTACGCAAGTTGGACACTCTGGAGTACGTTTGGCAATTATATTTAAAGATTTCTAACATCGTAATCTACTTCCTAATGGTTTCTGGCTCTAAGGACCGGTACCAACTTTCTGCTTCTTTTATGAGTATCTTAGGGAACAACTTTAACTTCTACCACTCGTTCTCAATATTTTGCAAGGCGCAGGCATCGTGGAATGCCTGTAAGTGATTTTGCAGATCAGCGTTGTATCCCCCCTCAAACCATGGGATATTGTTCATATCTAATCTCTTGATCTGGCTATCTTTTTGGTGCCTTATAGGTATTCTGACTGCCTTCGTAATATCTAACATACTCCGAGTTGCTAGTAGGGGTTCATCATGATCATCTCTCTCATGACGTCTATGATGCCTATGTGGTTCCCTAATTTCCCTTCTTTCATGCCTTGACTCCCTAGAGTGTCCTTGTCCTCGCTCGCGACTCTCTCGTCGAGGTCTCTCATTTCGCTTACCCTTATCCTCACTGTTGTGCTCCTTGTGACTGCGTCTTGATGTGGAAGGAGAGGGTGATTGATGTGATGAAGGTGAAGAAGAAGGAGAACCATCGCCATGATGATGTTTCTTACCTTCTCTTTGGTGGCTACGGCCCCGATCGTGATGACAATCCAAATGCCCATCCTTGTCATGTGTTTTTGTTCCCTCATTGAACACTTGGTGTTCATGGGGATTAGAACCAGGGTTGTGAATTCTAGAATATAGGTTTTGATACCCCACCTCCTCACTATTGTTAGGAGAGAAAACATTATTTGATGGAGAATTAGTTATAACTGGTTCACCATCTCCAATTTTGTTTAGGACGTGCGGGACCCCCTTGCCCTTCAACGATGTATGGTAGCTCTCCTGCCATGAATCCCTTAAACGTTGTGCTACTATGGGATGGTAATCTCTTGTGTTAAGATCACCTAGAATGTATTTAGCATACAGCTGCATCATGCCTATCTGTGCAAGAGCACGAAGGAGCATGTTAGGGACTACCCGATCTGGGGGTAACACTATGTTACCTTGTAGGTCTTGCCAACGTAGTTGTTCATCCTGATGGAGGATAAAGGTAAAATTGGGTATATACTCATCATGATGAGTATACACTACCTGATACTCTTAAGGAACTGGTGGATCTAGGTTACGTGTGTTAGATTGTTGATGGTCTCTTGTGTGATCCCTAGGTGGTGAAGTGCTTTTATGAGAAGAAGAAGACATTGTTATTTTATTGGTGTGCTACTGACCATTCTTTAAATTTTCTTCTAATTAACCCTAAGGGTTTGTTTAAGCTTCCCAATGATGTGGATGATTTCCTATGTTCTACTTAGTGCACAAACAACTTAGTCCCTGGCAACGGTGCCAATGATGAGTGGCGAGGTACCCCTACACTCAACCATATGAATACGAGCGTTACACGTGCAATCTGGTTGAACTCCGTAGACTAAGTACCTACACCCCTTATGGAACACTTAAGGTTAATCGTTCGTTGTCTTCCCAGACTTACTTGTATTTGTCATGGTTGTATGGTTAAGTAAGTATGAGGTATGTGATTTTTATATCTTTTATGTTTTTATCTCCTATGCTAATGAGGTAAAGGGTGAAGAGACTAATTGACTAAATTTAACTAAGTATTAATTAACCTAGCATCAGTATCCATAACCACTTACCATTCACACCCTAAACCAATGCAACCTTTGGGATCACCAAATGCTATTTGTTGCTGGGATTACCAAGCGTAATGCACGTGCTTGAAGCGGTTGTACTGAATGCACTTAACTATGGGAGAAGGGTTGAGAGAGATTTAATTAACTAATAAAGCATTTAAATGATGAACAATAAATAAAATCCTATTTAGCTTAGTCCATGCACTGCAAGGTTTATCCAAAAATTTCGTCTTTATTGCCATACACAATTGTGCGTTAAGGTACAAAATTGCTCGAATAAAGATCTGTTCACTTTGGAGCTCCTACTACAGGCACATGGAAATTATTCTATCTTTGAAGAGGTAAAACTGCCAAAGTTTTGCTATGGTCTAGGTCTAAACTGAGAAACAAGGGAGAGCCTCCTCTTATTTATATATTTGATGGCGCACTGCGATATCGCGTATGCGATATCGCAGGGGAAGACGCGATATCGAGGCCCATACGATATCGCGTCCCATCAATGCATATCTCCTATAATTATACCCTGGGTTGCTTGGTCTATGTGGCAATGGGTAGGCATTATAGAGTATAGGGTTTGTTGTGATACTTAGCCCACATCACCTATGATTGTGCATAGGTTGTGACAATCAACAAGCATTATGAGGGGACTAATTTGCCAACAGTTCTTGCTCACACTACTTGTGATTATTCACAAGGAAAATTCTTTGACTTCATGATTTAAAATAATAAGAATAGTTAAAACACAAAGGATTGTTTCTAGAGTTGATTTCTAGAGAATAAGAATAGGTAAAATACAAAGGATTGTTTCTAGAAAATAACTTAAGCATGTTTTATTGAAGGAATCCTTATGCTAATTTTTAGGGTATGATAATAAGCCCTAGACATGTAGGTGTCAGTGTAACATACTATATTTACAGTCAAACTATTGTTCAACAAAATGCATTAGTCATTCTGGGCCTTATGTAAGTAATTTTTATTTCCTTTCCTTTCCTACTTTTTCTTATTTGGGCCATGTCTTGGTATCTCTCAAGACTTTTGAATCTTTTGGGGTTTGAAGAAACTTCTTGGGACATGTGTCTTAAACCCAGATTCAGTCAGGATTGAAATTACAATTTTAACGAAAGGAGGATGTACTATCTTTTTGGAGCTAGCACACCTCCTACATTAGCTCCTAGAAGCTAGCATATCTCCTAGGCCTTTTCGACAAGATTTCATTGGAAACATGGTTAGCAGATGACCCTCTGCACCTTATGTTAGGGATTCATGAATCCTAGGAAATTTAGTAGAAGTGCAAATAGAAGTACATAGGATTCTTTGCAAATACTTTTAATTTAATTTAAATTAAAAATAATATTTAATAAAGGTAAAATATAAAAAATAAAAAATATATAATTTACATATATTTTTTTAATTCAGGTCCCTACTTGCAAACTTGATGAGCAGCGAGTGGACCCTATGCCCAACCATACAAATCACTAAGTGTTCATGTGCGATCTAGTCGAATTTTATGAACTTATAGCCTTCTAAGTACATTGGTCTTTAGGAAGTGAAACCAACAATTGCAATCGTTGTCTTCCCAATTACACTTGTGAAATGCAAAAGTATGGTTAAGTGTAAGTGAGGCATATGATCTTTATCATTTTTACATTTTATGTTTTAAGTCACCTAAGGATAAAGAATAATGAATAAAATAAAACTATTAAATTGCTAATTTAATCTAATCAACTACGCCTAACTAATCCTAACATAAGCATCTATTCTCTCTTGTCGTACACATCCTAAACATGTTTAATGCTACTAGGTTACCAAATGTTAAGCATTATTGAGATTACCAAATGCCAAGCGTATGCTCAAAGTGGTTGTACTTATATGCTTAATTAATCTCTATTTAATCTAGCTTAATTTAGCTTAATTACTTACAGCATTAAAGGAAATTGCATAAAACATTAAATGTATAAATAAATAAATAATCTATTTCAAAGTGCTACAAGGTTTTTCAGAAAGCTCATTTTTATTGTTGCACACATTACCGTGCTCAAGTACAACAATGCTCAAATAAAGATCCATACACTCTTTGACTCCTACTATAGGCACTTAGAAAAAACATTCTAACTTTCAAATGACAAAACTGTAAGAGCTCCACTACAACTATGACCAAAGATGCCATAAACACAACAGGTGATCACATATTTACAGGCAAAAACAAGCATTGCATTGACAAGGCCATGTTAATAAGGTTGCGTTGACAAGGCCTCGTTGATAGGACCCAAGAAAACATGATTCATCATATCCCCATGATTGAATGAAAACTCATCCTTGAGTGAACAAAAGGAAAAATAAGTTTCTTACAAAATTTTGGGAATGTATGAGATTATTGACTAATTATTAACATATGCAAACACTAAGTGCTTGGGTGTATAGAACTACAATCATTACAAAATTTTGGTGTTTAAGATAACAAAATTGAACACTAGGACAAAAATGACAAACACAATTTCTTTGATGGCGTGAAGATGAAGAAGAGATTTAAATGGTCCCAGGCGATGGAGGCTCTTGAGGTTCCAAAGGACCTTCTCTTGCTTAGGCACATGCAGTGGTTGAGGCGATTGTGGTTGTTGTATAGTAGCTACAATCTTTAGCAAAAGACGAACGACGTCCAATAGTGCCTTCATCTTCTCCTCCTTACTCCTAGGGTTGTTCATGATGCATGCCACATCACAAATGTGGACCGGTGTGGAATCCCAAGGACAAGGCCTTCACGTTGATAAACCAGATAGTGAAAAGTTTGTGTTCAACATCGAACGCCTTTATTGCATTATGCAACTCATGGTAGTCACTGAGTGTCCTGGCCAGGTTCTCAGCTATAGACCGCTGATGTTGTACAACTCATTTTACTCCTAAGTGCAAGCATATTGGAAATGAAGCTAAATGCTAAGTCTCAATAATGACAAAAATGTAACCATTATTGGGTTACCAAGGGTTATGCTACTAGGCAAACCAAGCAATAACACTACTAGAATTACCAAACGATTACACTTAAGCACTCAAAATCAATTGTACTCATTTTGCTTTACTAATGAACAAGGAAAGTAAACTACTTTGAAAATGTAAAAAGTTAAATAAGTAAACATGAAAATTAATCTAAGTAAAATAGTAAACTAAGTCGATGGTGCAATGATGAGAAGCAATCTCAATCTTTATTTTCGGTCATGAATTATGCCTAAGTACATTTCACGTGAAGAAAGATTTATTCCATTTGACTGCTAAACATCACACTACAAGCATTCACTCTATTACTAATTAAGAAAACAAACTGTAAGAGTTTTCCTAAAACTTTGAAAAAAATTTGTTGATCATACAACCAAGTGTCAGTATTTATAGGGCTGCACGCATCCCAAGACATTGTATCAATGATGACATAGCATGGGTTACAACATGTAGATACAATATTGCAAAGTAACAAAAATTGACTTTATCATAGAAGATTGGCCATGCAAACAAAAAGAAAAATCAATACATTAATTTTTAATTAAGAAAATAAAATCTTTATTATCATCGTCATCATCCTAGGCTTTTACAACTAAAAGAAGGTGGGATACCTGATGTGGTACCCAACAAAGAGCAATTTGCTGGGATACACACTGACGTTTAACACCTTTTATGTCATCCTTGAAGTCCTTTTTAGAATTTCAAAAGGCAACCACCACTAGTGCTTTCATAGATACCTTTGTTTTTCATTCATGGGTTATGGATTCGAGACGATGTGCAAACTTAGCAAGCAAAACGACAATCACTTTCTTCTTAATTTTCAACTATGCATCAAAAAAATCTGATTCATGGAAGCAAGGAATCGAGGATTTGTGATTTTAAACGTGTTTGGGTACATGTGCCTCAAGAAAAAGTGGGGATGAGTTTGTAGTTGGGGACATGATAGAGAAAATTTAAATATATTAGTTTTTAAAAAAAATTAAATCTCATATATCATAAAAAAACATTGTAGAATATAGAACAAGTATAATGTAAATCCAAAATATTGTTAATGCTTAAAAATTGCATAGAAGATTGCAATATCACCATTAAACTGAAGTAAGAAAATTTGCAAACGTATGGAGGGCTAGGCATCCAATCTTTCCAAGAATGAAATTGAGCCTCAAGCCTCAACCAAATTTATAACAAATCACATCTGCTAATACTTTTGTGCAACGACAACTTGTGAGTAGCACACCTTGTAGGGCCATGTTGAAGACAACCAAATTATAAGAAAACACTACTTAACTAAACTAGGCATAGCACCTCACCTATGCTGGGGAATGGGCACTAGTCATGATGAAGAAGAAAGTAAAAGCAACAGAGCACCATGAGCTTGCATATGGCCATTCGCCATGTGCTGGTGGGCTTCGTTGGCTCATAAGCAAACAGATTTTTTAAAAAAAGTTTGAACAAGTATCCATCCGTCAATCACGTTCACGATTCATGACCCATGACGATGACCCTGTTTTGCTTTTTCTTTTTTCAGCAGAGATATGAGAAAAAGAGCAAAAACCAACAATGACCAATAAACACGCGTGAATGTGTGAGCCATGGCGGAACCATTGTCGCTCCCAAAGGCCAATCCATGCAAATGCAATGTTTTCCTCTCACGCCCCGTCCCAAACTTGATTTCCGTATGACCCAAACTTAGCCCTTCGGCCTTCGGTTACCAAAGTAGTCCTGTCGTGATTTCGGCCTTCGGTTACCAAAGTAGTCCTGTCGTGATTTCCGCGTGTTGGTTTATTCATTCGTACTTGTTTTCTGTGGTCTGTGTCATGCTGATGCCATGAATCTTCATTGCTTGCTGGCCAATGAAGTTTCTGGTAAGATTCAGGAGAAGATACGTAAGATTTTAATGTATAATGCAGACAGGAGAAGATACTTAAGATTTTAATGCATAATGCAGACATCGAGAACAAGGCAAGAATACTACGAGGCAAGGCAAGGCGAGGCCAATGTATATGTATAGATCCAGACAAGGCTTCATTGGAAACTACGAGATCCAGACAAGGTTTCATTGGAAATTATGAAACACGGGTACGTGGATTTAATGCGCTTCTGTAGGCACTCCCGAATCCAACGTCAACAGTTTGTCAAAATTTATCCGGAATCGGGCGCATAGATTTTCAACAACATGCTTCTTATTTTCAGACCGACGACAGGTCCAAAAAATGGTTCAGACGCCGTCGCCATTGAAACCATCAACATGGAAGCGAGGATCGTTACTTGGGATGCTTTTCAGTCTCAATCCCAATTGACCGAATCTTGCAAACGCGTCCAGCTTCGTTATCAAATTGGGTAACAAATAATCTTTTACAAATTCTATCGGAAATGTTGGCAAGGCGGGGGTGATAAAAAATAACCTTACCGATGACCGTCCTCCGCTGAAATTTTGGCAGTTTCCAACCAATCCTTACTCGCGTCGGCCTCTGTGGAAATATTTTTCCAACCGAACTTTTGCACCGTAGCGGAAATTCATGAAAACAGACAAAATTGGGGCAACCAGGCTAAGATAGATGAAGAGGGATTCCCTTGTTTTCCAACAAATATTGCATGCGCTAGACTAAACGTCCAAAGACTGCGTGGACACCTGCTGCTGCAAGGAGCAAGACAAGTAAGTGGTCACGTCGGGGTTGCCGGAGTAGGGACGGAAGCTGAGGCGGCTGCTGCTGCTGCTGTTGTCAGGGTCGAGGTACCAGGTGAGGTCGCCGCGAGCGTGCAGGGACTCAACGATGTTCTTGTCCGACTTCAGGAAATACTCCATTTGTTGTGGCAGGTTGGGATGCTGCTGCATGGCCTGCAGCGCCATGCTCGGCCTCGATTTTGCCCGAGGGTGCGCGCACTGCAATCCCAAAAGCAGCACTCGTTCCACTTTCATCACACGTCTGCGCACGAGGCGTACTCGGCGCGCACGGCCTCGTCCACCAGTTTCTCGAAGCTCCCGATGTCGGTGATGCCGTGGCAGTTGACGTAGTCCACGCAGGCGTTGGCCGAGCGGAGGTCCGGCAGCGTGAACGTGTGAGAAGAATTCAGCCACGCAAAAGTTACTATTCAAACAACGCTGCGGATGCGGTCGTTGTTACCATTGTTACTGCCGCTGTCAATGGTGGATTTGTAGCTGTAGCACTGGCTGTACATGAACTGCGTCGCGTTATACTCATCTTTGATTTTCACCGGGCAACATGAAGTTTTTTTTGCAGGACACTGCTGCCAAGAATGTGGCCAGCACCAGAATCCGTAGCACCAGAAGCACCATCCCTTGGACAGATCTCTGTAGCTGTAGCTGTAGCTGGTTCGGATTTGCCAGAGAATGGGTCAGCTCCGCTCGAAATTCGAACCAGCGATCGATTCAAAAAGGCTACGCCGAGGCAATACGCAAGAACCCCAACGTGGCGGCAGGGAAATTTCAGAATTTCGCAAAGTGGACGTACATGTTCTGGTCGATTAATTTTGCTAGCAGTGTATATAGGCTAATATCGTACACTTTCCGAAAAAAATTCACCATATAATACGGTCTTCTCCGAAGGCATATACGGTTAAAAACCCGTAAAGCAGCAACACTTTCGGTCCCAAATGGAAATTCTGGAAACTGCAAAATTTTTCTTTAACAGAAAACCGCAACGGATTTGCGGGAAATTCCGATGTGCCAGAGAAAGTTTGATTTAGTCATTTAGTGCCAAATGCTCCCCCTCTTGGCTTTCTAATTGTACCTAAACTGGCTTCAATTCGGATTCCGATCTCGAAGAGAGCGGAGCTTTGGTGTGTCTTGTGTGATTTGAGAAACTTTCTTTGTCTGTGTGTAAACTCTCGATATTCAATTATGATTATGCTCCGTCAGTAAACAAAACCATTTACATTTACTACGAATTATAACCTTTTTGCCGAATCGCCAAGTTGTCTCTTCATGTTGCTTCGCGGCTGCTTTTTCCTCTGTTAACCACACTGCGCAAACACCTTAAAATGGTAAATGCGATGCCAAAATAATGCCCAATTTAAAATCATTCCAAACATGGCAGAGGCATCGAGTGCTAAAGCAACAAAACAAAAAGGAGTGATCTTTCGATATTTTTGGTGTCGGCCTTCTAAAAGGAGCCCAAATGTAACAACGTTGCCCCGACGTTGCCTGGGACCCAAGGAATTCACGAAGATCAAATGGATCTAGGGCGGAAGACCTAGGGAATACACCTCAAGCAAGCAAGCAACTCACAAGTGAGTGCAAGCCGAAGCACAGCTTCTTAATGTACATGACCACGCACCTCATTGAGGGTAATCAAACCCCAAAACGAGGACCAAACAAACAAGCACACACACAACCTTGTAGACAATATCGGTGGGAGGGGAGACGATGCACCTACAAGGGAAGTTGCCTCACCCCCAGATCCCTCACGATCTAGTACAAGGTGTGGCCTGGCACTACACCAAAACTATCCAATCTTGGCTGCCTACATATCTACGATTGTTGTAGAATCAGGGCCATGTAGTTCTCCACGGAGAAGAGGGGAATGAAGAGGACTTAGAAGAGAGTTGCAATAGGAGGGTGTCCTGTTGCTAGCTTGGTACCACCAAGCCGGGGTGGGTTTTCTAACACTTGAGAGTCACCCGAGGGTGCCTCAAAGTGTTCCATGGCCCCCAAACCATGGGGAGAGCCCAAGAGAACCACCACTCTGGGACATCTCTCACAATCCTTCCCCACACAAAGAAGTGACGTCCTTGGAGCAGAGCCTAGGATAGCTTCGAGTGTACACTTCTAAATGGTTCAGAACTTCGTCAATTCTGGGGATTCGTCAACTCCTTAGACGCTAGGCTTGAAGGAAGGTACCAACCCCAATACCTAATACGTCCTTCCAACTAATGCCTTGCATGAAACGCAAGGGCAATTGGAGGAAGCCCAAGACTTCCCTTCTCTATACGAGCCGGAGAGTCCAACCCAAAGGGCCAACGTCTCTAAGGCATCCCCTAGATCCGTCCCTTCTGAGGGACTAGAGACATATCTTCTTGCGTAAACCCATACTTATGCAAGAAGATAGCTCCTCTTCCACAAGTCCCGCCAAGTTCCTCTGTGAATGGCATCTCAACACCCATTGATTTTTTTTTTAGGGCTCACCAGGGCCACTACCCATGGTGAGGGACTTGGGAACATCACATTGAGAGGGACGACATGCTCCGAAGAGCCATGTCTCCACAAGCAACTCATGCTTGCTAGAACTCCATGTTCTGCTACTCGCATTGAGACCCATGGGGTCTCACCAGTGCAACCATCTAAGCACTGATTCCACATGCATCGGTACCATGCGCATGCCCTTTTTCTCCTCATCATGTTTGTTCAAGCTGGTATGAAGGGAGTCAAGTATGTTCTCCCTTACAAACAAGGTACAAGGGTAGATCTTTTGAGCTTGACCTTGCCGTCTGTAGACACCAGCACTGCATGCCTCAATTCATCATTCCATAGTATTCCAACGAGAGAGAAGATCCAAAAATCTGTTTGGAAACTTCTCCAGGAGGCTAACATACAACAAGCCCCAACTATCATCAACACCTCTTATGATTGTCCAACATCGATAATGCCTGCTCGGATGTTAGAACAAGTGGAGGGTCAATTGAGTAGCCAACCTCATGAAAATCCTCCATCTCCTGTCTCATATCAGCCATAAGCACATCATCGAATGCAACCATAATATCCCGTTCATGGAGAAGGATCACCCACATTTGCCACATGCAAGCAATCCTTCCCACTCCAAGTTATGGGACAGCACCATTTTCTGAACACTAAGTCCAGGAACGAATATAGAGTCACCTTTGAGAGTAATCAGATCATGAATTCTCCGAGGAACATCAACGTTCTCAGAATCTGCATTTCCCCACTATATTAAGAACAACTACCAATCTCACGATCAACACCTTTCATTAGATTTTGCACTTGCAGGAAGGACCCTCTTTGGAAGGTTTCTTCCATAGGTAAGTATAACAAGCCAGCTACACCTTACCAATAATACACGCCCAAGTAATCAATATAGCCAATAGAACCATATCGTAGAACTGTCACCAGTTGAGGGAAGACATGGGTTCACCAGTCTTACCCAAATTCAATTTTTTCCTTCAGAACGACTCAAGACACCAACCAGTTCATCCCTTTGAAATTTTATCAAGAGGGACTTTCGTTTCATCTTGGGAGATCTGGGTTTTCTTTCATACATCCCAGTCAAGCCCGTTTACATCAATTTGTGGTGGACAAGGCCACACCACTACCTATCATCATTCAACCCCAAACAACAGACACAAGTCAACAACAACATCTTGCCCATAGGAGGACTAGGTCCTCAAAATAGTTTTACATGGAATGGACTTTCACCAACATCATTTACAACTCAAACCTAAAACAATTCATCCCCAAAGGGTTTACAATAAGGATGGTCTACCAGAGAACCCCAATAAGGAAGTTCCTCTAACGCTTCCAAAACTAAGAGAGTACACAAGATCATGCCTTGCTTACACGAAGAGCAATATGTATCTTTAATTTACATCAATAACACGACCCCACAAAGGAGGTTTCATGAATTTCACCAGGGTAACAACATTCTATCTTTGAGAACAAGCCCCATGAGTTCACGAACATGGGACCTTAGCATGGGACCACAGCTAGGAACAAGTCCCAAACATCAACTACTTATAGGAGATAATTGTCTCAATATCACCTGCCTTATTATTTCAAGAACTGAAGAGGGCATCCATTGAGATGGAGAATGATCCCTCATGATCAACTCTACTATCCCACCAGGGAGGTGAGAACACCAACATGAATTAACCTCACACCAGAGACATGGAACGATACATCCGAGAGGGACTGTGTGATACATTAGTGTACATAAGGGACAGAGTACATGGGAAAATTCAGCAAGACACCATAGCCTATTAGGCACAACGAGTTCCCAATCACAGAATCACACCATAGACAACAAATGCATCAATAAGTCCCAATCTATGAGAGCGCATCATAGCTCTCCAAAGCACCAAAGGCAATTAGTCATGAGAACCCACCAACATGCACAAATCATTAGAAGCCCCCAATCATGAGAGCATCAACTCAAGTGTTTTGAGCACATTCAAGCCCACCAAGCAAGGCCACCAAGAGAAATCACGGTTTCTGTATTTGTAACGTCATATATTCAAGGATGGACCACCATCCCAACATTTGGACAACTGCTCCACGATTGCATCCAACATGGAAGAGCAAGTCTAGGTGCCAATACCCAGAACTCTACTCAAATCCACCGCTAGACATCACATTGATTTGAATTTCAGTCACCATCGATCAACTGTGGACAAGATCTTTGCCAGTCCAGGAACACAAGAAAATGTGTTCCCAAGATTTGTCCTGTCTCAAGGACGTTCACCAAGCATACACCATCCAGGCATGCCAACATCATCAAGAACACATGGCACCAGTTCAAGAGCATAATGGGCAAGGACATGCCCTGGTCTGTTCGTTACAACACCGTATCACAACTGAAGCATTTCTCATGAGGTTTTCAGCAGAATTATACATCAAGGCACAAAGGCCATTTACAACATATAGCAAGGGTGCTTCAAAACAAGCACAAGGAAAACACCATACATCAAGCTTGGCCTTGTCACAGGGTGTGGCATAGGCCTACAACTAGGAGACAACTGAGTCACATAGGCAATACATCCAGCACTTTTGAGTGCATACAACTGAATTGAGAATACCACAAGGGTACATTTCACACACCCAAGGATAGGATTACATTCATATATGGGAACATACATGGTATTTGGGAATGCTACCCAAGCCTAAAAGGCTATAGGACAACTACCCAAGGCCATCCTAGGCTAAGGGATTTAGGCCACTAAGAGCATACCATGAAGAACCTTGCTATTCTGAGAAAAACTTATCTCTGTCACAAAGCATAAACAATCATCTATCATTGCACCACTGTCTCAAAAGATACATGATCTACCATCGCACTGAACCCACTGCACGGGTAACCTCAAATGAAAATGATTCGAGACACGAATGCAATTATTGAATAACGAAACACACCAACTGAGTATCCACCATTCTGCCATAGTGGGACCTCATTGCATTGGCCACTCCTGGGCCATCAGTATCCAGCATGGCCAAGGATACCATTTCATGCCATCTGCTAGTCCAATATTTGTAGGGTCTAGGATAGATCACCATCCTCTGTTAGTGCTCCCCCAGCACAGAGAGGCAAAAAAATCATAATGTACCTGCTGATCCATCACAACCAAGGTACTAATAAATCAGCAACCCAATGTTGGGATTCTGAGACCAAATAATCAGTTCATGAAGGTCTCAAGAGCACATATCTTCCCCATAGACATAATGCTCACAGAATCAACTGAGGTCACCACTGGCCGTATCTTTGTACTTGTGCTACCTGCAAACACTAAGACACAAGCTCAGAACATAGAAGTTAGCAGGAACACGATTAGCATATTAGCCTCATTCACAACCATCAAGCATGATCATATAACAAAGTCATATCACTCTTGCACATCATAAAAATCAAGACCTCAACAACATGCAAAGAGATCAATCGTGCAAGGCATTGATGGATGAATTACATCCCCACTCAAACAAAAAATTTCATCATGAGGCACACCAAGAGAGAGATAGCACACTCTTAGAATTTCAAGATTCATACACAACAATCATTCCCAGCAACTAACATTGGCCTCAACCAGGACCAAAATCTCAACACAATCATATGAGTCATGGGCAATAGACAATCGTCATCTTAACTCAAAAATAAGGTGGAAGACCAAGGTCTATCCAACAACAAGTCTACATCAAACCAATTCTTGCTACAACACACAACATCACGAAGGATGCGTTCACAAGAAGACTCTTATCAAAAGAGGTGTGGTCTCAACAAGAACCAACAACAGGATGACCCACACCAATAGTCTTCAAATCAGAGTGGCTAACAAATGTCACCAATCAAAATAGTGATGCCACGAGCCTAAGGGCAACACCACTAGCTTGACAAAGGAGCACAACTTGCAAGGATCAACATTAAGGGCAATCATGCCTCATGCACAAGAAGTTGTCAAACAAGACAACAAAAATTTGGCTTGGGGATGACACTAACAACAACTACATCCTCAACGTTTCCAACAATAACCATCATACCGTGTAAAACATTAAGCCTTGCGTTACAAATGATAGAAAAGACCAAGATAACACACATGCAGAATTTGAAAGCGCAACCAAGGAGACATGCATACAAAAATAGACAAACATACAATCGCAAGCACGAAGGTACGAAGTCTACTAGCAACGGTCTTAGTCCACCTAGAACAAGGCTCACCAAGAGCACATGTCCGAAAGACCTCCATCCTAAGGTACCTAGGAACCATCTTGTCCCAATTTGTATTTTCCCATACTCACTATATCTAGGGTGAGTGGGAGTGCCAAGGATATGATATCATGCACGATTCAACAAATGCCATCTCGAAACATGTCATCTGGGTGGAAACTGAAGTGGAGACTCGGTCCGATTCATCCCAGATGAATCACTATAGACTTGAGATGGGAGCTCCTTGAGCAACAAAATTCTTGAGTTTCCAGTAGAACTCCTCTAAACCATATCACATACAATCACAACTAGTCCAACCACAAGTAAATAAGAGGAGGACATCACCACAACGACATCGTTTATATCCTCACAGAGCAACATACATCAGTTGCTCACAATTTCTCATCTGTCCCCTCATGAAGAGCATAGAACATTGCCATCAAGAAACTCTTCAAAAATACCTAAGGATATGATCCTAGATCACCTAGGTATCAATATGAAGGGACCATTAACCAAACAAGCTCAATGAAGTAACACAACCAAAGAGCACAACCAT